>SJYC01054297.1:0-21581 GCA_006408675.1 Madoqua kirkii
TCATGGCTGCAGTCACCATCTGCAGTGATTTTGGAGCCCCAAAAATAAAGTCTGACACTGTTTCCACTGTTTCCCCATCTATTTCCCATGAAGTGATGGGACCAGATGCCATGATCTTCATTTTCTGAATGTTGAGCTTTAAGCCAACTTTTTCACTCTCCTCTTTCACTGTCATCAAGAGGCTTTTTAGTTCCTCTTCACTTTCTGCCATAAGGGTGGTGTCATCTGCATATCTGAGGTTATTGATATACTAATAATGTAATTGACCATATGTTCTTATTGTTTTCTTTAGCTTTTTGGCCTTGTGATCTCTCTTTCAGTTTCCCAGATGGGATGACATCTAGATCCAACAACTAGTTTAAGATATCCCACTTTTCCAGTACAAAAATGTTTTAAGTCCAGCAATAAATCATGATGAAAAATGGCACGAAAGGGTCAAGCCACCCAAAGTGTTCAAATGTTGCTTGTCTCCAGTTGATTATTTCCATGGAGCATGCAAGTATATCTAGAAACTATATGTTGACAAAATTTTCCAAAATGTTAGCAATGTGGATCAGACAGTACTTGGTCTGAGGGTGCCTTTAGCCTGTGGGTTGTAGTTGTAACTCTCTTCCTCAAGGACTTTCAATTAATGCTAATTTTTACAACGTCTTATTCACTCAATAGTCCAAGGGGATGTATGTGTAAGAGAAAGTTGAAAGTATTGTTTATAGTCTTTAAAAATTCATCTTTTATGAGATTCACGAGTACATAAAACAATTCCAAGCACAGCTAATTAAAACAGCTAATTATGGGCTCCTGGAGGCCTGCAGTGTTGGAAGCAGCACCTCAATCGTTCTTTAAACTGTTTTTCAAATTCACGGTATATCCATTTCCTGAAGCACTTGAGCATTCTTCCCTTCTAGTTTGTTTACATTATTACGTTTATTAGCAAATGTCTTATGCCCCCAAAGTGGGGATAAACCAATCAACTATACACAGCAAAGTCATGAGGGTCTAATGTGTGAGGTTTTATTAGATTTAAGTACAAATTTTGTAATTTTTGAGATTCCATTTGGTTTTATCTGAAAAGAAATGAACTTGGAAAGTCAGTGGTAGATGTCAGCTAAAGTTCAGTTGCCATAAAGAAGCCTTGTGTTCCCAAGAGTAAACATGATAATTCAGTAGTGTTTGTGTGCTAAGTTGCTTCAGTCGTGTGTGACTCTTTGTGACCCCATAGACTGTAGCCTGCCAGACTCCTCTGTCCATGGGATTCTCCAGGCAATAATACTGGAGTGAGTTGTCATGCCCTCCTCCAAGGGATCTTCCTGACCCAGGGATCAAACGCGTGTCTTCTGTGTCTCCTGCATTGGCAGGTGGGCCCATTACACTGGTGCCACCTAACTAGCTCTTCTGTTGTAGCTATGCGTATATCACTTTTCATTCCTAATGTAAATTTTTATGTACATGTAAAAAGCTAAGAATTTTTCAGGCATTCCCTGACAGGCCAGTGATTAGAACTCCACGCTTGCACTGCCGAGATCCCTGGTTCAATTCCTCATCTGGCAAACTAAAATTCCACCAGCCAAGTAGTGTAGCAAAAAAAAAAAAAGAAGAAGAAGAAGAAGAAGAAGAAGACATTTTTTCTTGTTTCTAATCAATGTTTTCAGTGACATTACTGTACTTGAAAGTATTACGTATTTTGCAGCCCACTTCTATCACTTCTTTTAATTTTCCCTTTAATTTTCATACAACATTACACATACTGTCTGCACTCCCTAGTCTTGATCACCCGTCACAGATAAAGAGCCTTCCTGTGCATTGCCCCCCTGCCACGACCATCTGATGCATGGGTTGATAGATTATATACACTGGGTAGAGGTAGTTTCTGTGTACCTGCCATAGACTCCTTATTTTCTCTTGTGGTTTTATATTTTTACTCATAGACCATTTGTTTGACACTGAGCAAACATTTTTCAACATGTGTTCTTGTGGAATAGGAATAGGCATCAGATAAAAGAGGCAGTTTACAACAACAACCAAAAAACAAAAACAGAAGTTTGCAAAAATGCTAGGAAAAGCAAAAGAAAACATCTTTCTTTTATTTCTCAGAGCTTTTAATAGCACAATGTTAATTTTATGTAACCTAGAGGAAGAGTCTAGTGTACATCTTTTCCCAAACTTACTTGACAAGAGAACCATTTATATAGCATCTTTCAAGACCAGGTATTCTGAGAAGTATACTTCAGAAACACCTACATAGCTTAAAGACCACACATACCAGAAAATTTTTCAAAATATCCTCTGCCAAATGCTCTAAGGGTTTGTGAAATTTGGGGATAGCTTAGTGTACAGACCTCACATTTCCTCAAAAAGGAAAGTGAAAATCACTCAGTCGTGTCTGACTCTTTGCAACTCCATGGTCTATACAGTCCATGGAATTCTCCAGGCCAGAATACTGGAATGAGTAGTCTTTCCCTTCTCCAGGGGATCTTCCCAACCCAGGGATCAAACCCAGGTCTCCTGCATTATAGAACAATTCTATCCTTACCAATTTTAAATGTTGTAGTTACACATATTCATGGGTAACATCTTTCTTAAAGATAGAATTCTGTACTGACATGTTATAAAAGAAAGGGAGGGAGAGGGAAAACAAGGGGAAGAGGAGGAAAGAAAAGAAAAGGGCAGCAGTAGACGACACGTATATCTTATCAGTGAGTAGGTGCAGTCAGTTCCCTGAATATGTTCTGATTAATCTTGGCTGCAGAACTGTTAATGTACTAGGGGGTGGAGTCTTCATTATATCATTATGAAAACTGGGGGAGAAAAATATGGGTTGCTTTGACTAGTTAATATACTTCTTAGCATTTTATAAATTCGATTAATTATGTGTGGATCACATTACATCTGTTACAGTAATAACACCAGGCTGGTGTTTTCTGGTGAGAAAACGAGTCCATCAATCATCTCTAATCATGATTTTCAGATAAGGGGATCCATGCTGGCTGGCTCACAGTAACCATACTATGTTTTGAAGACTACTGCCAAAACATATTGTATTCCACAAATCTCTTAAGAAGGCCTGTTCTGTTTCCACTTGTGATTTGAAATGACATTTGAAGTGGTGATGTATGTAGACTTAAAGCAATCTTTTTCAATCATTATGCCTTTAAGCACCACTAGCGTCCCTCAGGATTCTTTGACCTTTTTTCTCTGTATTATGCTTTTTTGACAGCTCAGAGAGAAGTGGTGTACCTGACATCTGGTGTAAACATGAAATGTTAATTTGTAGCACATACTTAATATTGCCAACTGCTTTCCAATACTCATGTGAAATATTTTGTTTTTTTCCCATGCATATAACACATAATCTCTATGAGTTTTCTTAAACTAATGCTAGTATGCAGTAAAAGTTATTTCTTGGTTTTCCTTAGCTGTGGTTCTGAATCTTGGATTCCTTAGTGTAGATTAGTTGAGTGGCAGAGATTCAGGAGTCCTTAGCCATACAATGAGAGAATTTTGTCCTTTACAGTACTAGAGTAGCTAATGCATGCTTGCGTGCTAAGTCACTTCAGTTGTGTCTGACTCTGTGTGATCTTGTGGACTGTAACCCACCAGACTTCTCTGTCCATGAGATTCTCCAGGCAAGAATACTGCAGTGAGTTGCCATGTCTTTTCCAAGGGATCTTCCCCACCGAGGGATTGAACCAGCATCTCTTGCATCTCCTGCATTGGCAGGTGGGTTCTTTACTACTAGCACTATCTGGGAAGCCCCAGAGTGGAGAATAAGGAAGGTTAAAGGAATAGTAAAACAAGATACAGATGCAAAAGAGGGTAAAATTAAGACATGGCTAATCTTGCTATTATGGAAGTAGAACAGAGGCACAATTACATATCTCCAATAGGCATTGGAACATATCAAAGTGCCCATGATTTCTTTCTGATTCTCATTGAAGTATTTTGGAGGTATATATTCCAGGCTACAAAGAATCATTAAGATCTTAAGCTTAATTGAAAGAAATGCTGATTTTCTAAAGCCAAGTCATTATGATCAGCCCTTTGTAATATAACGAAGGAAATCTTAAGCAAGTGAAAGGAGTAGATGAAATGCAAAACTCACTGAAAATCCAGGTATCTGCAAGTTGGGAGAACTTGAAAACAATGCACAAATTGGATAATTAGTCAAAGGAAGGAAGCATTACAGAGATAGCCTGGGAATTTCCATTGGAAATATCATGTAGAGACAATTTAGAACTGAAAATGTGAGAGAGTTTTGCCCAAAGAACAGCATCTGTGTATATCTGCTGTTACATTTGTGACCCTCTGAATCTTATGCACAGGAATCTCTTTTCATAGGAATTGAGACAACTGGCAGTGGGTTGGGCTTCCCCGGTGCCTCAGACAGTAAAGAATCTGCCTGCAATGTGGGAGACCTGGGTTCAGTCCCTGGGATGGGAAGTTCCCCTGAAGCAGAGCATGACAACCCATTCTAGTATTCTTGCCTGGAGAATCCGCATAACAGTGGAGCCTGGTGGGCTACAGTCCATGGCGTTGCAAAGAGTCCGTCTTGACTGAGCAGCTAACCACAGCACACAGCACAGCAGTGGTTCCTAGGGCTATGATAAGACATCCTAATACAGGACGCAACTAAAAACCATTGTATATATACATACATATATATATGCACGCAACTTCATTTAAAAATTTGTATCATATAAAACTGATTTTTCTAAGCTCTGTGCAAGCCAAATGAATGAGAACCTTTATACCGGGAATTGAAAAAAAATGTAATGGAGACGATAAATGTATAGACAATCATACTCTATCTTAGTGTTAATAGAATACTAGTAAGAGCTTAGGGAAATAACCTTCAAATGGTCTTTGGAACAATGGGGTGTTTCACTGGAAAACTAAAGGACAGATGAGTTCTATGCAAATTCTTTTGGAATCGGAGAATGCAAGAGGCTCCTTTGCCGGATAATTGCCCTGACAAAGGGAAAGGAGTTTTTTAACAAAGTCATTACACAAGTCCACGTGGGAAATGAGGGACATTCTCCAGAGAATTACAAGTCTGTTTACAGAGGTTCAGCATGATCTCTGTCAGATTAGGGGTATGTGGTTTGAATGTGCCTTTGGGAGAATGTGTCCAACAATCTGGCCTAGTTTCGAAATGTGTCAAGACATTCAAATTGCAGGTTGGTTTCAGGCCTCAGTTGTGTCCCCTCCAAGGACAGGCAACACTTCCAAGTACAATTGAAAGAATAACATGCACTGCCTCCTGAGCGTGTCCTATTATTGTCTGTCTTATTTCTGTGATACCCTTTAAAAACCAGCCAGTTACTGTACTAGGGAGATAATCCAGGGATAAGACTTACTCAGTGCAAACCTTTTATTAAAGGCCTGCAGTGCTTCATTCTAGAGAATTTTGTTGTCCTTTTTTTAAACTCTTAGATCAGATTTTCAAAAGCACATCAGAAATATTCCTAGTCTTAAATCCAGGGATTTATATAACACAAAGTTGCAAGACCAGTGGGAAATTAATTTCATTTGAAGTACATGAGCTTGAAGTTTGCATCCTCCCACCATGGAGCGAAATTTATTCAGGCACTGTTGATGACCTCTTAAGGTCCTTCCTACCCCAAGTCATAAGCTGACTGCACAAAACCAGTGATTGCCTGGGCCATCCTGGCTAAGCTAGAAATTATCAGGTCACAGAAAGATTAACTAGAGACTGGTCACATTGCTCACAAACACGGACCTCCATTGGAGAACATGTCTTGTATGTACATGGCATCTATGATCTGCATCCTCTATAGTTAGGAGGGAAAATATGATTCCTTTAAATGTCGACAAGGTATTATATTTTATCAAGCTGTTGTTGTTCAAACCCTTAGTGGTGTCTGACTCTTTGTGACCCATGGCTGCAGCATGCCAGCCTTCCTGTCCTTCACTATCTCTCGGAGTTTGCTCAAATTCATGTCTTGAGTCAGTGATGCCATCCAACCATCTCATCCTCTGTTGCCTCCTTCTCCTCCTGCCCTCAATCTTTCACAGCATCAGAGTCTTTTCCAATGAGCTGGCTCTTCGCATCAGGTGGCCAAAGTATTGGAGCTTCAGTTTCAGCATCAGTCCTTCCAACAAATATTCAGGGTTGATTTCTTTTAGGATTGACTGGTTTGATCTCTTTGCTCCAGCACCACAATTCAAAAACATCAACTTTTTGAAAGCCATCATTTTGACTATAGGGACCTTTGTCAGCTAATTGATGTCTCTGCTTTTTAAATACCCTATCAAGGTGAGATATTTTGTCAAGCTGAGATATCTTTAAATAGATATCTTTGAATGGATACGATGTGTGTTATATTTTACCATCAAGTATTTATTTGTATTCCAGACTTGCTACTTAAAAATCTTTGGGCACAAAAAATGCTGGGTCTCTTGCAAAGAACATTTGGCATGTATTATTCTTCAGTTTATTGTTTCTCTGAAGTTCCACTTATCTTGAGCTTTACATAGCAAAAGTATAACAAACTCCAGTTGACCACTGAAACTGAAAGAAGACGTCCATGTTTAGTTGTAAAGCAGAATACAAGACTTCTTCCACTCTACCACATTTTTCTGTAAACCTCAAATCTGAGAACGGGATGATGAGCACAGGAACTTTCATTTTCCTTTTGTCCCTTTGTATATTTTTCAAGATGCAATGTAAGAAATGAAGTAGAGTTGTCATTTTAGCCCTGAAAAAGAATTAATAAGTATGTGTTAACTGCTAAAATTCTATGTATCTTTTCTTTATTGCTTTCTCTGGCAGAAAAAAAATAATTACTAACAATAAGAAATAATGTAGCTGTTCTGTTTCAGCTGTTTTTTTCCTTCCTGTGTACATGTGCACACATCGCTTCTTTTGCAAAATTGTAGATATGCTAAGGAAGGGAATTGTCTGTATGCAGGAGAATGGCATGCATAGAGAAAAGGAGGTATTTATTGACACATAGTCTCCACTAAATATAGTTAAACTAAGGAGCATATTGAAAAGTAAGATTTTTAAAGTAAACCATTTTTTTTTCCCTTGAAGATACTTAAAAGAATTTGTGGGTTGTTTTTTTTTAGGTGTTAAAATCAATGGTGCTTGTTATAGAACACAGAAAATTCAGCAGGTTTAAATCACAGAGGTAAAATTACCCACATTACCAAAATAGCCATCATTTTGGTCTGTTTATTTTATTTTCTCATAACATATTTTGTTTCATAATCGAGAGCAACTGCACTGACATATTTACATTTTTTGTATTAGTGTTGTAACATTTCCGTGTTAGTACAAACACTTTAGAAACAGTATTTTCTTATTGAAAATCTTTAATATAAAAATAATTATTTAAATCATTCATTATATTTTAAGATGAATATCATTTTATTTGTCATAGACGACACATTTTTGTACCTGTCTCTTATACACATCTTTATTTGTATTCCAGACTTGCTACTTAAAAATCTTTGGGCACAAAAAATGCTGGGTCTCTTGCAAAGAACATTTGGCATGTATTATTCTTCAGTTTATTGTTTCTCTGAAGTTCCACTTATCTTGAGCTTTACATAGCAAAAGTATAACAAACTCCAGTTGACCACTGAAACTGAAAGAAGACGTCCATGTTTAGTTGTAAAGCAGAATACAAGACTTCTTCCACTCTACCACATTTTTCTGTAAACCTCAAATCTGAGAACGGGATGATGAGCACAGGAACTTTCATTTTCCTTTTGTCCCTTTGTATATTTTTCAAGATGCAATGTAAGAAATGAAGTAGAGTTGTCATTTTAGCCCTGAAAAAGAATTAATAAGTATGTGTTAACTGCTAAAATTCTATGTATCTTTTCTTTATTGCTTTCTCTGGCAGAAAAAAAATAATTACTAACAATAAGAAATAATGTAGCTGTTCTGTTTCAGCTGTTTTTTTCCTTCCTGTGTACATGTGCACACATCGCTTCTTTTGCAAAATATTTATTCTGTGTAACCGTTCTATTCCTACAGCATCACCATGGTATTTAAATGCTGTATCT
Source organism: Madoqua kirkii (assembly GCA_006408675.1). NCBI lineage: Eukaryota > Metazoa > Chordata > Mammalia > Artiodactyla > Bovidae > Madoqua > Madoqua kirkii. The sequence continues at coordinate 8,035 of SJYC01054297.1, forward strand.
ATTTTAATTCCATAATGTTTTAATAATTTTGGGGACAAATCCTGTTATACAACTAGCCAAAAAAGAAAAAAAAAAGTCTTTCAAGCACATTCTTCTAAGTGCACATCAGAATCATTACATTAAAATTTTTAATTTACATATTTTAAAAAAACATGGTGACTAAATTAAAGAAGGCTACCTAGTTTTCCATATTTATTTACAAATTTTCTGGCCACTAAATTAGTGTCAGTGAATTCTTGGGTGACACTCTTGTGTTCCCAGAAGATACTATCGGAGCCATTTTTGAAATACACCTGGAGGAGAATTCCATTACTCTGGTGTAACTAGGGCTATGCTTTCTTTTGTTCTATTAGATAATTTCATCATGGTTTTGTTTGGTCATTTAGATTCTTTGGACTTCTGCCTTTATAATGCTGTGATGAATAGCTTTGTGTGTAAAATTTAGTTCACATTTAGGGTTATTATAAAAGATTTTTCTATTTTGAATTCCCTTCCAAGACCACAAGTAGTGAGCCTGATGATGCAATTTTTGTAGTTGAAATATGAACCATTCTTGTCTAATCTATCTTTTTTTTCTCTTTTTTCCACTACTTTAAAAACATCCCAACAAACAAGCAAAAAAAATCAATATCTCAAGCAAACTATATTGTTTCATAACCACATCAATATTTTGCAGTAGTATGCTATAGAAAAGCCTAGTTACAGATGAGGAATCTTGAGATCTTTATAGACTGATTTGAGCAAAATCACATAGCGTATGTCAGAGCCCTAGTCAAACTCAGGTTTTTTGATAACTCTGAATTGTTCTTTTCAGTACAAGGTGCTCTCTCCTGGGTTCTTTTAAGAACATGATGAGTATTGTAAGGAAAACTGTGTGTTAAGCTTTTCTTAAAAGGAAACAGACTTCAATTTTAGTTCGGAGGAAAAGGTGACATTATAGTCAAAGAGAGTCAAGCATGGAAATGATTTATCATATTCAAGGTCCCCCAGTTAGAGAAACCAGAATAACGGACATTGAGGAGACTCAGCCATCCTCCTTTCTTTTATCTGTCCAGTGAGTACAGCATCTCTGTCTTACTGAAAAGATGTAATAAATAATTACTGAATTAACAAATGTTTGTGAGTTCACTTTTACCAACTTCAATTAAGAAAGAAAATTCCTGATCCCTTGGCATCTTTTCTAAAGTGGAATGGACCCCTTATAGAGTAAACTTAGCTTAAAAGTTAGGTAATTGTTTACTTTGTATATATTTATTTTATTAAAGAGATCTTATCAAAAAGATAAATTAGAAATAGTTTCTAATGTGTAAGCGGGAGCCTTAGACATTGGTCTAAAAAAGTAAAGACAGAGAATGGTGAACCCATCAGAGCTGAATGAAAGTATTGGGTTGACCAAAAGGTTCAATTGGTTTTTCCTATGAGATGTTAAGGAAAAACCCAAACGAAGCTTTTGGCCAACCTCATATTAGGAGCTGAGAAGAGAGAAGATTTCAAGAAGGAAGATTTTGTGAAAGATTGTTTTACTTGATGAGAAGTAGGAGATTCCTGTCAAAGTAACCTTGCAAAATTAGGGCATGGAGTATCAATAAATCTAGACAAAGAGAAAAGAGAACCAGAGGAGAATTAATTGAACTCCCTACATCATTAATGGATTTAATGGCAAACAAGAAGAAGGAAGTCAGAATATTTCTGAAAGCCCAGGAACTTCTGTTTGATTTCATGACCTGAACAGGCTCCTATTTCCTAAGACATTTTTCTGAGTACATGTTTTTGGGGAAAAAAAACAAACAAAACTGAAAGTATGTGATATTAAACATCCACTGCTTTGTGGTATGTTGGGGATGGTGGTAGAGGACAGTCAAACATCAGGTGAAGATTGAACTAGACTTTTTAGTTCTTTCTAATTGTATTGCCTTGCTTTCTATTGAAGAACTAGAAGTTTTTAACTGATCAGTTGACATCAAAAAGTTTGTGGGTGGAGTCAAAATTCTTTCAGTCCTGATTAAACCTCCTAGCACCTTATGACCTTGCATGAGGTCATCATGGGACATCCAGACTCCTCAGGCTGAGAGAAGGCATGTGAGATGTGAGATCTGACCTTAGCAATTCCACTCAACAAAGGCTTGGACATCTTTTAAGTTCTTCAGTTCTGGAAACTGCCAGTGTCTGCACCTGTCAGATTTCCCATGTCCACTAGAGCCTCTCCCTACAATCTTTGTCCACACAGTAGCCAGTTATGGCTTTAAAATGTAAATTCAGTCACCTTACTCTCTTGCTTAAAGCCCTTCAGCAGCTGCTTATCACAAAGTCAAGTTCAGATTCTTGTCTTCCCCATGCAGCATGGAACATGTGGTATCAATCCAGGTTAGGACACTCTCCCATTCCCCTCTCCAGTGTTTCCTTCTGCCCAGACCTGCTGTCCTTTACTCCTCAGAACCGCCAGCATTTAGGGCTGTTCTTTCTGCCTGTAATGTTCATCTCTCTCTCTCTCTCTCTCTCTCTCTCTCTCTCTCTCTCTCTCTCTGTTTCTCTCTCTTTCTGAAAAGAGGAGAGAAAAAAAAGCACAGACCTTAGGGGTTCCGGGACATAGCCATGGGAAAGCAAACATAAACCCAAGAATCCTTTGAAGTCTCAGATCTTACTTTGAAGATTCTTGCAGCTTTTGCCTCCTGCCCCATAGTGTATCCACATGGTAAAATAGATACCCTTGGAGATGTACAACGTGTGCCCCAGAGCCTCACGTAGCCCCAGAAGCCAGGCTTCTGCTTCTGAGGAGCATACCCTTCAGTCTAAGAAGCATAAAATAGCTTATATATTTTGCAGAGTTTATCCTTAGGAGATGAGCTTGCTTCATAAGAGCTTCCCAACCACAGCCTGTTGCTTGAAAGTAAATATAGAATGCTGATTTATTGTTGTTCAGTCACCAATTCATGGCCAACTCTTTGTGACCCCATGGACTGCAGCACACCAGGCTTTCCTGTCCCTCACTGTAGAAAGATGATACGAAAGCTTAACTATTGAAGAAAGATGAGCATGGTTAGAAGAGTGGGCTCATCTGGAAAAATGACTCACTGAGTAGCAGAGTTGTGGGGTGTGTGGATTTGACAGGATGAAGGACACAAGAGGCTTAGGGAACATTGGGAACATTCATTACAGCGACTTCAGCTCTGTCCCTGTGGCTCCCTGGAGCATCTCTTAGCATCAGTTTATTTCATTATGTTAATTAATGCTTTTGCTATAAGGATTGTGTTCCTCAGACTCAGTATACTAAGAGAGAGAAGTGTGTCATACATTTTAGAACGGTTCTTACAAATACTGTAATGTTTAATTAAGCTCCTAAATCAGCTTGTTTCAAATAACTGGGGTATAAGATTAAAACATTCAAATTCAGCTAGATGGATTAATGACCTGTGGCTTAGAGGTAAATTGGTTAAAAAAAAAAGTCTTTAAATACTGGTTTCCTATCTCTTTTTGATCTTGAGCACAAGCTTTTATGAAAACTAATTTGGTTACAGTAAGGACAGTTTGAATACCTTTTTTAGTATAAGCAGTTTAAAAAGTTGTGATTAAAGAATGCATCCTGGGTAGTGATTGAGCATCAAGAATAAATTAAGTTGAATCTTTTTTTAAGTAGTGGAACCAAAATATATGAAGCCTTTGTTTGTTCTTGATATTTTTGTTAATAACTGAGTTGGTCTCTTGGTAGTGAGGCACAAATAACATTGGAGTTAAGATTTTTTTTCTTTTTATTACAAGGTCACACAATTAACCCTCTTGAGTTTTTCTTCTCTTCTCATATTACATGAACATTAATAGATCTTTAAGAGAAGTGGTCAAAAGTCTGGCTGTCTTCTGATTTGGAAATTCAAGGTAGAAGGAATCTTCCTTTGCTTGGATTTCATAACAGGTACTAAACACTGATCCATAAACTTATGGAAACAAATATTATAATAAAGTTCCCTTTGGTATGTAGATCAGTTCTTAAAATATCATTGTCATTGCTAGATTCCTATGGAAATTTATATCTAATCTAATCTAATGTTTCCCAAGGAATTAAATTTTTATGTATACCTATGTAATCTGAAGTAATCACTAGCACTGATTTATAAAGCTGAGTACCCAGAGCTTCTATCTTCTTTGTAAGGTCATTTAGTATAGCATGCATGGTAATCTGAATCCTTAGTCTCTAATTCTTTAAGAGTAAGCAGCTAGAAAGGGACACATTGTGTTGTCATGGTTGCAGAGAATTGTTGATCACGATTACATTTTTAAATCTGAAATGACATGGTGATTTTCACAATGGCCTGCGATTACACGTTCGTATAAAACTTCCCAAAATAAATCTTGCTCAAATAAAACTTTTCCACACTGGAGCTGTACAAAGCATTATTATTTTGCAAGCTAAAGAAAATGTGTTAATTACTTGGAAGCAAATTCTAATTGAAAGAGTAATGGAAGGTATAGGACTTCTATCATGACCCCAACTGAGACGGTGCTTTTGTTTAAGAAAGCAATTTCACAGCAGCTCTGAACTTCAGTGTTCCCATCTGTTAAATGGATATGATTGTGAACACCTCCTGTTTGAAGATAAACAAATGGGAAAGTTAAAAGAAAAAGTAACGGGATCTTTGAAGGAGAAAGGAAGAGCCTTATGTTTAATTGGAGAATCTTTGTGTAAAATTTACTTTCAAATTTTAATTAGACGCTTCATTCAGAAATTTATTTTTAACCATTTAAACCCAGTAATAAGTCTCTGCCAGAGCAGGTTAACTTTTCTGGTTTTGTGATATAGCCAGGCATAAGCAGATGAGTCAAGAGGTTTTGAGATTTCTCCAATATCACTTGTTCATTTAATTCAGCAAGTGTTTATTTTACGCTGTGCTGGGTTCAAAGGATATAACAGTAAAGAAGACATAATTGTTGCATTGATGCTACTCATTATCTAGGGATAGAGAAACATGTTAAAAAGAGACCTTTAAGCCAAATGGTAAGCAGTGATTGAATGGAGGCATTTACGAATTGCCCTGGGAGTGGACAGGTGGGACTCACAGGTTAGCAGGGGACTAAAGTTTCACCTTTACACAGCATTCTGTAAAACCTCTCATTGTATGACTCTTCATCATAGAAACTCACTATACCAGAAGTTAATTATTTAAGAATAAATTTAGAGATGCACATGATAGCAGTCGAGCTAGATCATTTTTTAAAGGGTAGACAGCAGCAGTACGGAAAAAGAGGTAGTATTTTTTGAACCTGCATGCTGAATATTTTTTTGTTCATTTCCATATTTCACTCCTGACAAAAACCCTGTTAAGTAAGAAGTATTCCATTTTTCAGATATAGGAAACCCTGGCTCAGAACATTAAAAAAAAGTTGCCCAAGATTGACAAGGTAATAGCCACCATAGGTTTGGCATAGCTTGGCTTTTGCTTGTTTTTAAATAAATCAAGCACTTATGTAAGCCCTACTAAACACTGGACACTATCATAAATGTTTAATAAAAAAATTTTGTATTTAGTAGGAGTCAGACTCATATCAGTCTTGCTCTGATTGCAGTGTCTTTCTAATTTCCATGTATTTGGGTTTATGTATGTGTGTATGTGTGTGTGTATAATAGAATAGGCAATGATGGATGCTTAGCATACTGATGATTACAGAAAAACTGAATCAAGCCAATTTTGGTTTTATTTTTCAAAGCATGTGTGTTTCCCTCAGTTGCTCCCTCAGTTCAAGTGCATGAGTTCATATGTTTCCTGACCTCTTACCCCATCCCATGCTTGGGGCCACAGAGGTGAGGATGATGCTCTTGATCTGAGATGCTTAGAGTCCAATAGGAGAAACAGAAAAGGACATGAACAATTTGCAGGAAAACAGAATAAACAAGATAAGCCTGTGTAAGCAAGTGTATCTAATCTAGACTTCTCAGGCCACTAAGTTAATTACAGTTATTTTGATCATCATATCAATTTAGATTATTTGCATTTTTATCTTATTACATTATTAACATAGTTCATCTTCATTGTACATTAAACATTTTCTTATATTATTTGAAAGAATGAGAGTTCTATATTTATAGATTCTTTTTTTCTATGAGTTCAAAGCACTTCCATGCATATCAAATTATTAATCATCACTGCAGAGTAACAAGGAGTGATTAAAATCATATCTTCTTTTTAAAATTAGAAGCCACTGTTAAAGATGAGAGAGGAATCAAAGGTTTTCTTAATTGTGATGGTTATTTTAACATTTATTGCAAAGGCTTAAAAACTATCTTCACCCTTTATTATTCCACACCATCTTTTCAAATCAAATAGCTATACGAGAGAGATTATCTTCCTATTTAATATTTGCAAAAAATTATTTATAAAGTAAACATAAATATGGGGGCTTTCCTCATGGCTCAGCAATAAAGTATATGCTTGCCAATGCAGGAGACGCAGTTTCGATCCCTGGTTCGGGAAGATCCCCTGGAGAAGGAAATGGCAACCAACTCCAGTAGTCTTGCCTGGGAAATCTCTCAAGGAGCCTGATGGGCTACAGACCATGGGGTCGCAGAGAGTCAGATACGACTGAGCAACGAAACAACAAACATAAATATGCTTATCTAGTTAACTCTTCTCTGCTCCTTCTTTTTTTAACCATGCTCATCATTATTTTCATAATGACTTTTTACAGTTGGCCAGACATATTAACACCCCACTCCAGTACTCCTGCCGGGAAAATCCCATGGACAGAGGAGCTTGGTAGGCTGCAGTCCATGGGGTCGCGAACAGTCGGACACGACTGAGCGACTTCACTTTCACTTTTAACTTTCATGCACTGGAGAAGGAAATGGCAACCCATTCCAGTGTTCTTGCCTAGAGAATCCCAGGGACACGGGAGCCTGGTGGGCTGCTGTCTATGGGGATGCACAGAGTCAAACACGACTGAAGCAACTTAGCAGCAGCAGCAGTAGACATACTGAGGTTAGATATCACATGCCCCAGTGTCAAACAACAAATTCTTTGTTACTTCATTCTCTGCTGCTGCTGCTAAGTCACACAGTTGTGTCTGACTCTGTGTGTCTCCACAGATGGCAGCCCACCAGGTTCCTCCATCCCTGGGATGCTCCAGGCAAGAACACTGGAATGGGTTGCCATTTCCTTCTCCAATGCATGCATGCATGCTAAGTTGCTTCAGTCATGTCCGACTCTGTGCGACCCTATGGACAGCAGCCCACCAGGCTCCTCTCTCCACAGGATTCTACAGGCAAGAATTCTGGAGATCCCTGGGATGCTCCAGGCAAGAACACTGGAATGGGTTGCCATTTCCTTCTCCAATGCATGCATGCATGCTAAGTTGCTTCAGTCATGTCCGACTCTGTGCGACCCTATGGACAGCAGCCCACCAGGCTCCTCTCTCCACAGGATTCTACAGGCAAGAATTCTGGAGTGGGTTGCCATTTCCTTCTTCCATTTCACTCTCTACCAGATTAAAATAATAAATCTTCTACTTCTCTTCTCCAGGAGCCTTTAGAATACATTGCTTCTGAATCACATTATTTTTATATTGCTAGACTCTTAATTAACATCTGAAAAGTTAATATATTTTATTAAGACTATATAATGTTCTCCCTAATCAGTCCCAGGCTTGTTTATTTTTTTTAATAGCGATTAACTTACTACCCTCTACTACCCTTTGAGTTTTTACTTAAAAATGAGAACAGTTTGTCCTTAAATTTAAATCTCAAATTCCCTTACCTTGTGTAGACTCATTTCAATAGTAATTTGAGGGGAACATCCCCACAGACTGGCCTAATGAAATAAGTGTATTATTATTATTATTTTCAGCCTTTTCCTGTGAGGAGGAAGCAATTTTCTGAGCCCTCTCAGTGGTGTGTCTTAGTCTGCTACACAAATTCTCCTCTACCTGATTTGGAATATTTTTATTATTAAGATTATTTTAGAATGCACTTTTCTGATGTTCTAAATGCTTAGAATCACAATTGTTTTACTGGGCTTCCCAGCTGATGCAGTGGTAAAGAATCTGCTTGTCAGTGCAGGAGACGCAAGAAATGCAGGTTTGATCGCTGCATTGGGAAAATACCCTGGAGGAGGCAATGGCAACCCATTCCATTATTCTTGCCTGGAGAATGCCAGGGACAGAGGAGCCTGGTAGGCTGCCATCTATGGAGTCGCACAGAGTTGGACAAGACTGAGCAACCAACACAACACTTTTACAACACTTTTATTACTATTAACCTCTTGAAGGCACGTCAGCTGCAGTTGTGCTTGCCATATTCCATTCATTGCTGGCAACTAAAAGGTTAGGTTCAACATTAAAAATTCTACAAGTGGAACAGGAAAACTGCTCTGTCTGGCAATTTTGAATCACATGGCTATTTCTAGCCCTTTCTCCATCTCTGACCTCATCTGCTTTCCTTCCCCCTATTCCCAACCCGTTCCCCCTGTGTTTGAGCCACACTGGTTAACCTCCCTATTCCCCTACACAACAGGCCTCCGTCCTGCCTGAGGGCTATTGTCCTCCACCTGCTCCTCCCCTATCTTCTCAGGTCTGCTCCTCTGTGTTAATCACATCTCAGCTTGTAGTACCCCAATAATACTCTTCTTACAAATCATCCAGAAGGAGACAGCCACACACTTTGAAAAATGTACCCCAGGAAAGGAGTCATGAGTTTAAGGGAGTTAATTCAGAGGCTTTAGAGTTATGTGAAAAATTTTCTAAATTCTGAGATGTCAGGGAATGTAAATATGCAAAACAATAGTCAACTGTGCAGTGCTGATGGGAGTGCAGAGTGGTATGTGTTTTGGAAAGTAGTCTGGCATTGATCAAATTATTCTTCCTATAGATTCAGATAGTGACTTACTGCTTCTGCTCATTTAAAAATTTCATATAGCTCAGTAAGTGTTAATGTTTGAGGATGTCCCTTTCCAGAATGTTGGAAGCAACCTTAGACCTGTTACCCGGTTAGAGGACAAGTAGAAGTATGGTTGATCCCCATCACGGAGTATGTACAGAGGTTAGAAAACAGGTAAATAGTGTAGTAGAGAGAGGTCTTAAAATAGTGCCTGGGGAAAAAAAAAGAGATAGATAGCATGCTATTGATATCATTTATGGAAAATGAAGATACATGAACCAAATTTCTGGACATGTTCTGGACTTTGATCTTGGTGATAGTGATGCAGATATATATATATATATATAAAACGCACCCTGCTGTGCATTTAGAATGCTGCACTCTGTAGGTGAATGCTAAACCTCAGTTCAAACATTAGGGAAGTAAACCCTGTTCCTGACCACCCTGCACGCTGTGAGTTCTCTCTCTCTTACCTTCTGACATTTTCTTCGCAGTAGCTCTCTCAAATGATATTCTGATAGAGATTTTTGTGTCTGCTAGGAAAATACAAGCTCCCTAAGAGCAGAGTATTCCTCTAACGTGTTAGTCACCATACACTCACACTTCTATTGCCACTGAATTTCTCTGTCTTCATGGACTTTGCAATATCCTCTCTATCCAATACCTACCTAACCTTTCCACTTCTGTTACTAAGGTTTATGTAGCATGTATTTTTATGTTCTAAGGGTTTAATGATGCCCGAATAAATGTTTGTTGGGTGAATGGGAGGAAAGAAGGAAGGAGAGGAGGAGTGTGGAAAGGATGGAGGGTAGGAAGGAAGTAGGAAAAAGAAAGGAGTAAAACAGGGAAGGAAAGAAAGAAAGGGTGAGAAAGGATGAAGTGTCAGTAGGACAAGCAGAGCTATGGGCCTTCTACCCTCGCCTGGTAACTTCTAATTCTCTTCACCAGCAACTCTTCTTTGCCTAAGCACAGCCCTTTCCATTGGAGTAATGCTTTCTAATTAATGTCTCCTGAATTAAATATTCCACATTACTGGTTCCTGATATAGACTCTTGTCATTTTTTCCTCCCCTCGGTCCTTCCTTAATTCCCCTTTGTCGTCATTCCTTTTTTTTCCATTCCTTCTCACGTCCTCTCTGTCATTCCACATCCCATCGCTAATTACATGAGTAAAGTCACATAACAATTCTCATTAAAATTAGAGGGTACTGTTCTCACCAATCTAAGTAGGAGAGTGCAAAATAATAATACAAAAAAATAGGCTAATAGCTAAAGTTTATTGAGCATTTAATTTGAACCACTGAAGTACGTTATTTAATCTTCACAACAACCTCATAAAGGTCAGGGTATTATTTTCTTCATTTCGCAGTTGGGCATGGAAGCTCAGAGGTAGTTGATGAGCTGCAGAGTCAGAGTTGATGCTCTTGAGCACTACTTAAAACTGCCTCCTAACCCAGGAAACAAATATTTACTGTTTATAGAAACATCCACATTCTTTGCAATTTTATGCCCGTGATATGATATGCCTCCATATGTTCTTTAATCTGAACCCATATCACCCTAAGGAGGAAACATGTAGTTAGGTGAGCATAGATTATTCACATGCAGCCTGTTTCCATTAAACAGAACTGCTAACTTCAGTGTAAATCCCAAGATGATCATAATGTTTTATTGGGCTGCCAAACCCAAAGTTATTAAAACACCTTCATTCATATCACAGGCTGTTACGTGTTTAATTCCTCTGGTAAGACCCATCTCCGGTAATTCATGACCACGAATGGGCTCTTATTATACTTTAATAAATAGCGTTGTGGCAGAGAAACTAATAAATGTGAGAGGAAATGCTTTCAGAGCGCAGGATGCCTTTATAATCCTACTTGTTCACCTAAATTAGCATGTGTATCATATCTCTGATTGCTCAGTTACGTTTACCCATTTGTCTGAACACTACTAAATTCTGACTTTTATTGTTAGCCCATTACCAACTTTACAGTGGGGTAATTTGTGTCGGGAAGACATCTGCAAGTGTTAAGTGGGGACCTGAAGAACAGGTGAGCGGGTGGATACTAGGCCGGCCCAGGTCGCCTGGTAGGCAGCGGCTGGTCTGATCAAGACAGTGATGACCGTGCTCAGTCGCTTCACTCATGTCAGCTCTTGGTGACCCTATGAACCATAGCCTGCCAAGCTCCCCTGTCTATGAAATTCTCTAGGCACAAATACAGTGCTGTGCTGTGCTTAGCCACTCAGTCCTGTCCAACTATTTGCTACCCTAAAGACTGTAGCCTGCAGGCTCCTGTATCCCTGGGATTCTCCAGGCAAGAATACTGGAGTGGGTTGCCATGCCCTCCTCCAGGGGATCTCCCGAACCCAGGGATCAAACCCAGGTCTCATGCACCGTGGGGCTGATTCTTTACCGTCTGAGCCACCAGGGAAGCCCTAGAAAACAGTGACCTTGTGCAATTCTCAGAGGAAGGACTCGTCTTCTGCGAGTTCTGCTCTGTTTCCAGTGCCAGATTTTCCAACTGGGCTGGAGCTTCTAAATGAGTTGAGCCTGTATCCTGATTCCACCGCCCCCGCGCCCGCCCCACCCACAATGGAGCTTAGAGCTTTCTGAGGCTTCATGGAAGAAAGAACATTGACATAGAAAACTGTGGAATCAGAACCAATTATTCTGTCATGAAATGGCCCTTTCTCTAAAAAGAGCAGACTCTCAGCAGAGAGAGAAAGCATAAAACGGCACGCTGTTAGGGTTGTTTAACATTTTTCTAATATTTAGTCAAACACTTTGACAAAAGCTGGCATTCTCGCCCCCTATCCCACCCCGGTCAAATACTTCAGGATCCGGAAATCCAGCTCTGTTAGAGCTCTAAGTTGACAGCCGGAGTAATGCTCCTTAATGAGATTGCTAGGCTAATAAATGAGAATTTTGTTTTGAGTACTTCACAGAGTACTTTTTGAAGACCATTGAATGTAATTCTCATACCATTTAGCTACAGTGAAAGGTGAGGGAGACATGTGAATAGGGGATCAATTCAAAAGAAGAGATCTGAAGAAAGGCAAGGGTGTATGTTGACTCCTACAAGTCATTATCATGCTTGTTCCCTAGAATCTTAATTACATCTTCCAGGAGTTCATTATTTACTTCAGAGAGAATAATAAGGTTTCCTTCCAAATCGTTAGGCTTGGAATCTAACTCTTAGGCCTTCATTTTCTCTTTTATCTGTGGCATATGGAGCAGAGCTTGGATTAAAGAGGGAGAATGGATAATGACGGCAAGCCTGAATTAGTGGATATGGAGCAGCTTAGATTTTAAGAGCAGGGTCTCAGGGACCAGGCTGGGTGCAAGTTTACTTTAGTCCCATACTATGTATGAGAACTCATTTAATTTGGGGACCTCAATACTCCCCTCTGTAAAATGAGATTAAAATGATAAGATTCTCTTCTCATTTATGTAATACTTCTCAAACCATAGCAACCAGCACAAAAATAATGAAATGGTCCTTATGTGAGTTTTTTATAATGCTTGTGAGAACTGGGATTTTTTGGTTTGGGGTTCTTTTTAAATATTTATTGCTTTGGCTGCATCAGGTCTTAGTTGTGGCATGTAGGATCTAGTTCTCTAACCAGGGATAAAACCGGGGTGTCCTGCATTGGGAACGTGGAGTCTTAGCCACTGGACCACCAGGGAAGTCCTAAGAAGTATTTTTTAAATAGACTGTAAGAGTCAGAAATATTCTTCCCATAAGAAAAGAAGATGCCTGTTTCCTGTCACGTAACTCGTGAACTCTTTATTAAGCAGCATGTTGATTTCCCAAATTAATACAGCCTATTGATTCAGTGACAATATGAGGGTAACTTAATTTAATCTTTCTGTAAATATATCTGATTCCATAGGTTTGTCTGTAAATTATCTATTTGAACATACAATAGTTGAAAGATAAGGCTCAGTAATTAAAATTATGTTTCATGTGCCTTAATTTCTTCTAACAATAACTTGCATAGAAAGTCACTTGCTTCATGTTCACAGACTGAATCCAAACTGAAAAATTAATCAGTTGTTTAGGAAAAATGCCAGGAGTATATATATTGATCTTTAATATGGAAAATTGTGAGAATTAGCTTCAGTGATCAAATTAAAACTTGGTAACTAACCTAAGAGATGAAAAAGAAAAAAAAAAGAAGAGGGTCTAATGGAATAGCCATCTTTTCTCTGAAGTAAGTATAAGGATAAATCCTTATAAAATTTGATTTCCTTGATTTATATCCAGGACTTTCTGCCAAGTGGCCTACAAGAGTGGCCTTCTTTGTTAAGGTTATAAAGGCCAGTCAATTTTCTCTTCCTATGTGCCTGTAGGCAATTTTGTGAGATGTACTGTGAAGAAAAATGGGTAACCTATGTTGTATATCCAAAGACCATTTTAGCTTTCCCTTAGAATACAACTTTAAAGGCAAAAACTTGTTAAGTGTAATAATTAGGAAATTAGGATTTATTTGAAAACCTTTTTTGTGGGCTGGAAAGTTTTTAATAAAGACAAACTCTTGCTGGGTTTTAAAAGCTATTTTCTATTTTTCTTTGTTTCTTTTTTTCTTTTAAACAATTATGAAACATCTCTGAGCATTCATATGCTACAATTTTTCTGGTACTAATTTTTGAGTCATATTTAAGATACTTACCAAAAGTTAGTGACTTT
>SJYC01054300.1:0-32336 GCA_006408675.1 Madoqua kirkii
TCAGCCCTGGGATTTCTTTGGAAGGAATGATGCTAAAGCTGAAACTCCAGCACTTTGGCCACCTCATGTGAAGAGTTGACTCACTGGAAAAGACTCTGATGCTGGGAGGTGTTGGGGGCAGGAGGAGAAGGGGACGACCAAGGATGCGATGGCTAGATGGCATCACGGACTCGATGGACGTGAGTCTGAGTGAACTCCAAGAGATGATATTGAACAGGGAGGCCTGGCGTGCTGCAATTCATGGGGTCACAAAGAGTTGGACACGACTGAGCGACTGAACTGAACTGAACTAACCTGCCTCTTGAGAAATCTGTATGCAGGTCAGGAAGCAACAGTTAGAACTGGACCTGGAACAACAGACTGGTTCCAAATAGGAAAAGGAGTATGTCAAGGCTGTATATTATCACCCTGCTTATTTAACTTATATGCAGAGTACATCGTGAGAAACACTGGACTGGAAGAAACACAAGCTAGAATCAAGATTGCCAGCAGAAATATCAGTAACCTCAGATACACAGATGACACCACCCTTATGGCAGAAAGTGAAGAACTAAAAAGCCTGTTGATGAAAGTGAAAGAGGAGAGTGAGAAAGTTGGCTTAAAGCTCAACATTCAGAAAACGAAGATCATGGCGTCCAGTCCCATCACTCCATGGGAAATAGATGGAGAAACAGTGGAAACGGTGTCAGACTTCATTTTTGGGGGCTCCAAAATCACTGCAGATGGTGACTGCAGTCGTGAAATTAGAAGATACTTACTCCTTGGAAGAAAAGTTATGACCAACCTAGATAGCATATTCAAAAGCAGAGATATTACTTTGCCGACTAAGGTCCGTCTAGTCAAGGCTATGGTTTTTCCTGTGGTCATGTATGGATGTGAGAGTTGGACTGTGAAGAAGGCTGAGCGCCGAAGAATTGATGCTTTTCAACGGTGGTGTTGGAGAAGACTCTTGAGAGTCCCTTGGCCTGCAAGGAGATCCAACCAGTTCGTTCTGAAGGAGATCAACCCTGGGTTTTCTTTGGAAGGAATGATGCTAAATCTGAAACTCTAGTACTTTGGCCACCTCATGTGAAGAGCTGACTCATTGGAAAAGACTCTGATGCTGGGAGGGATTGAGGGCAGGAGGAGAATGGGACAACCGAGGATGAGATGGCTGGATGGCATCATGGACTCGATGGATGTGAGTCTGAGTGAACTTTTGGAGCTGGTGATGGACAGGGAGGCCTCGAGTGCTGAGATTCATGGGGTCTCAAAGAGTAGAACATGACTGAGCGACTGAACTGAACTAAACTAAACGATATTTCAAGCTCTCTTAGTTTCCATTATGCATGTTATATTTACTCCTCCTTGTTAAGCAGTAGAAAAGCTTCCCTTTGTGTCTTCTTATATGAAGCTGAAAGGAAACTTGGAGAAAAGACAGAACAGTTTCCATCCTGTGCAACTGTTACCACTGTGAGTCTTCTGACTCCTGGGAGTTGATGACTGAATCCTCAGTGTTAAGATCTTGCCTTCCTACATGTTCTCTGTGAACAAGTGGTGCAAAAAGAGAATTCTGACTGGAATTCAAAAATGTTTTTCTAAAAAGAAGAGATAAAATTTATTTTTTTATTGGAGCCCTAGTAATTTAAGTGTCTGTGAACAATAGAAATAAAATATAGCTCTGATCCAAAACATGGCATATTAAGTATTTGATTTAACACATTCACATTGGAAGCTAGGAAGTCCTTCATTGCATGCCAGCAGAAGGTCAACTAATTGAATTAATACAATAAAGGAATGAGAGAAATAACCATTCTTATAAATTTCCCAGAAGATATGCTGTTAAAATAAAATGTGGTGTAAAAGAAATTTAAGCTGTTTCAATAATTCCCAGAGCCTTAAACAAATGGTCTCAAAAAAGACAGCAAACCTGTCTAGAAGCAGAGGACTAGAGTCCTACAGGGTAACTAAAATAAATGTATTACTCTTGCTTATAATAGAGTATTAACTGCTGAAAAAATAATTGACAGAAGAAATCTTTATATCACCTCAGGTAATATGAAAGGAAAAGAATCAAAGAAAGCAGGGTAAATCAGCAGGACAACTTGTTTAGTATGAATTTATTCTGAAAATAAAAATGTAATATTGTTAGGAAAATAAATAGAAGATATTATATTGAATTAGAAGTTGAAGGAATGAAGCTCAGTATCCTTCTCAGTGAAAGAGGATCAGTGAACATTTATGTCAAACAGATTAAAATTTCTAGATATATTTATTCTTGACTTTGATAGGGCCAGATCTAATACTATTATAAAGAATCAAAGAAAGCAGGGTAAATCAGCAGGACAACTTGTTTAGTATGAATTTATTCTGAAAATAAAAATGTAATATTGTTAGGAAAATAAATAGAAGATATTATATTGAATTAGAAGTTGAAGGAATGAAGCTCAGTATCCTTCTCAGTGAAAGAGGATCAGTGAACATTTATGTCAAACAGATTAAAATTTCTAGATATATTTATTCTTGACTTTGATCAGGGCCAGATCTAATACTATTATACTGCAGATATGCATATTTACTTCTTGGAAACAAACAAGCAAACAAACAAACAAACAAAAGCATTTCATCATATCAGCTAAAGAATAGCTTACATGATTGCTGCTGTTCCTTTTCAAAAGGAAACCTCTGTCCTTTATTAGAAACATTTTGCAATGAAATGTTTGAAAAAGTGAGCAGGTGGTGGTTTTGTTTTACATTTCTTTGTATTGTTTCAGCTAAATATATTGAGCCAAAAAAAAGAGTAAGTTGCTTTTAAAGCTTTTATTATAATTGTTTCTTGTTTGAAAAAGTAAAAGAAAAGAAATTAATTGGAATAGTAAACATAAAATTTACTACATTTTGGAAACAATTGTCAGTAGTACCACTAACAGCAGACTTCAGAGATACTTGCAGGTTCAGTTCAGACCACAACAATAAGCAAATACTGCAGAAAGGTGAATCACATGATTTTTTTGTCTTTCCAGTACATATAAAAGATTCATTTATACTAGACAGTAGTTTATTGAGTGTGAAATAACTTTATTTTTTGAAATAATTATTTTAACCTTAGTTAAAAATTATTGCTGGGAGTTCCCTAGTGGTCCAGTGGTTACAACCTGAGGCTTTCGTTCCGTGGACTCAGGTTTAATCCCTGGTTGTTGAGCTAAGATCCCAGGAGCTGAGCAGTGTGGCCAAAAATAAATAAATAAATAAATACCTTATTGCTAAAAAATTCTAAGCAATCTATCAGGTTTAGGGAGTTGCAGTCCTTTGGCTGGTGAAGGACTTGCCTTGATGGCTCCTGACTGATCAGGGTGGTGGTTGATGGAGGTTGAGATGACTGCAGCAATTTATTAAAATAAGACAACAATGAAGTTTGCCTCATCAATTGGCTCTTCCTTTCAAGGATGATTTTTTGTAGCATGCAGTACTTTTTGATAGCATTTTACCCACAGTAGAACCTTCAGGATTAGAGAACCTTCTGAAGTCTTCTGAAAAGGCAAATTTCTCAAATATTACATATTAAAGTATGTAATATTCTAGATCTTACATTGTTGTTTTAACAAACTTTACAGCATCTTTACCATGGGTAGGTTTTGTCTCAAGAAATGACTTTCTTTTCTTGGCCGTAAGAAGCAACTCTTCATTTGTTAAAGTTTTATCACGAGATTACAGTAACTCAGCCACATCTTCAAGCCCCACTTCTAATTTTCTTACTGTTTCCACTACATCTGCAATTACTTCCTTTACTGAAGTCTTGAACCCTCAAAGTCATTCATGAAGGTAGGAATTCACTTCTTCCAAATTCCTGTTTGCGTTGATATTTTGACCTCTTTTCAGGAATCATAAATGTTCATAATGACATCTAAAATGGTGAATTCTTTCCAGAAGATTTTCAATTGACTTTGCCCAGATCCGTCAGAGGAATCACTATAATGACAGCTGTAGCCTTACAGAATGTATTTCTGAAATAATATGTCTTGAAACTACTCCTTAATCCATGGGCTGCAGAATAGACATTGCATTAGTCAGCATAATACAGCAAGACTCTCATACATCTCCATCAGAGTTCCTGGGTGCCTTGTCAAGGAGCAGTAATATTTTGAAAGGAGTCTGTTTCTCAGCAGTAGGTCTCAGAAAGTATTAAGGTATTGTCCACCCTGTTGTCAATGGATGTGCTGTCATCTAGGCTTTGTTGTTCCATTTATAGAGCACAGACATAGTAGATGGAGCATAATTCTTAAGGGCCATAACATTTTCAGAAGCATCAATTATTACTGGCTTCAACCTCAAGTCATCAGCTGCATTAATCCCCAACAACAGTCAGCCTATCCTTTGAAGATTTGGAGCTGAGCATTGACTTCTTTCTAACTATCAAAGTCTTAGATGGCATCTTCTTCTAACGTAAAGCTGTTTCACCTACAGTGAAAACCTGTTGTTTAGTGTAGGCAGTTTCAATTATTATCTTAGTTATATCCCCTGGATAACTTGCTGCAGCTTCCACATCAGTCTTTGCAGCTTCATCTTGTGCATTTATGTTTTGTAGTTGGCTTCTTTCCTTAAATCTCATGAAATAAGCTTTTTTAGCTTCCAGCTTTTCTTTCTGCATCTTCCTACTTCAGTCAGCCTTCTTGGAAAGAAAAGAAGTTAGGGCCTTGCTCTTGGTTAGGCTTTGGCTTAAAGGAATATTGTGGCTGGTTGATCTTGTATCTAGACCACAAAAGCTTTCTCCATATCAGCAATTAGGCTGTTGGGTGGGGTTTTTTTGTTTTGTTTTGTTTTTTTAATAATCTGTGTCTTCAGTGGAGTGGCACTTGTAATTTCCTTCAAGAACCTCTCCTTTGCCTTCACAACTTCCTAACTGGCACAAGAAGCCTCACTTTCTGCCCGTCTCAGCTTTCCACAAGCCTTCCTTGTTACTGTGTGTGTGTTAGTTGCCCCGTCTTGTCTGACTCTTAGTGAATCAATGGACTAGAGCCTGCCAGACTCCTCTGTCCGTGAAATTCTCCAGGCAAAAACACTGTAGTGACTTGCCATGTCCTTCTCCAGGGAATCTTCCTGAGCCAGGTATTGAACCCTCGTGTCCTGCATTGACGGCAGATTCTTTACTGCTGAGACACCTGGGAAGCCCTCTTGTGGCTTGACTAATAATTAAATTGGCACAAGATAGATTAACCAGAGGAAAAGAAGCACATTTTAATTCATGTGCACAGAAAGTGAATTCAATGGTGGCCAAACAGGCCACTGTTATACTTTTTAGAAAAAGAAACAGTATGTTTGTGAAGATTTGACAGGACAAAGAATCTGAAGCTTTGGGTTCCTAATAAGTGAAGAATTTAAACAAAGTATGGGCTCTGGGTAGTAAAATAAGGAAATAACAAGGTCTGTTTATATGAGCTTCTTGGCCCCAGATTCCTGTCTGTGGTGATAAGGATGTCCTTCTACCTCCAGACACAGGGAGTGCACCTTTCCCAGGAGACATTTTTCTTTCTTTCTTTCAGAGAGACAGAAACGAGGGTCAGAGTGTATCTCCTACATTGGCCATTTGAGTAACTTTACTTCAAAATAATCAATATACCATTGAGTCATATTTTGGGTAGCCTTTCCTGGCCCCCAGCAATTTGCTGTCTTAAGTGGATGCTCTGAACACTTACAGCAGTAATATGAAAGGTCAGTGATCACAGTTTTCCATAATAAATATAATAATAATGATAAGTTTGAAATATTGATTGCAAGAGTTACCAAAATGTGACACAGAGATAGAATGTGAGGAAATGCTGTTGGAAAAATAGCCCCAATAGACTCATGTGACACAGGGTTGCTGCAAACTCTGTTTAGAAAATAATAGGGTATCTGCAAAGCAAAATAAAGTGAAACTCAATAAAGTGATGTATGCCTTTATACATGTGTTAGAGAGCATGGGAGGCAGGGAAATGTGAAGTGGTCTAAAAGCTATTTTTCTGACTCTGTGATCTATCACTTTTCTGAAAGCCTGCAAACTTCTGTCTATATTTGACTTGAACCTGAGGCTGCTGTGAAATCTCCAGAGCATACCCTTTAGTGCCTACAGAAATTGGCATTTATAGAGCCCTGCAGATTTGAAGGAAGGGAATTACTTTTGGTGATTGATTTCTTTGGGTCTTGTTTTTTTTGTTGTTGTTGTTATCATGTTCATTTCACTTATTCAGGCATAATTGCACATCCTGCCATAATCAAATATTTATTTGATTTGGATTCATTTGATTTTCATTTGATTTTTTTAATGAGATGACTTAAAACTATTTTAGTAGTATAATTTATCATGGAGCTACCACTTTTTAAAATCTGTCATTCAGAAAAGCTAGACCAGGAAGGGTGAAGATCCATTTTAAAATAAGTTTTTTAAAATGGTATTCACCCTATTTTGATGAACAGTTTGATATGTTACTAGTGATAAGTAGTAGTACTCTTTGTGTGAGAGAGAGAGAGAGAAACATTAATGTCTTTACTTTCCTAAGAACTCATTTATTGTCTTCTGTATGAAGACCCTTGTGATTTGGCAGAATGACTTCATCTCCTACTAATAACCTGATTTCTATTTACCAGTGAAAATGAACATTTATTCTGCTTAAAAAAATCACCTACATGGTAAGAAGAGAAATATCGAGTCCTCAACACATTCCTTAAGAAAATCATTTTAATTTTCGTAAAAGAAAATGAAGCTTGATGAAGAATGGACAGAGTTATTGGGATGCTGCTCCTTTGTTAACTAGCCCTTAGTTATTTCATTTATTTTATAGTACATTTTCCTCCTCCATAGACTTTTGTATCATTTGCAATCCCATGAAATCCTTGTCTGGGATTAGCTTCTGAGGTTTGATGTGGGAATTACAGCCCAAAAGCACCACCTTTAGATTCATTAAAAGGCAACCTTCCCATAGATAGCTTGTACTAAAGACAATTTCCATTTTGCAAAGGCAGTGTAAATTTTGCATATCATTTTAATAAGCAAGGCAGGTCAATCAAATTATAATTGGCTCCAATTAGCACTCCCATGAGCTGTAGGACTCTTTACCTTCTCTTGGGCTGCACTTAAAAAGAAAATGTTATTTACTGTCACTGAAGTCATTAAAAATATCCATTATTCAGTGTAAGAGATGAAGCAAGTGCAAACCTGGGCAAAAGGATATAGCATATATTTAAGATCTGTGCACCAAATGCACAATATATCAAGCACGTGTGTGTGTGTGTGTGTGTGTGTGTGTGTGTGTGTGTGCACGCGCGTGTGCATGCTAATTTGCTTCAGTTGTATCTGACTCCTTGTGACCCCATGGACTGTAGCCCACCATGCTCCTCTGTCATGGTAGTCTCCAGGCGAGAATACTGGAGTGGGTTGCCATGCCCTCCTCCAGGGGATCCTCCCGACCCAGGCTTTGAATCTTGTCTCTGATGTCTCCTGCATTGGCAGCAGGCGATCTTTACCCCTAGCACCACCTGGGAAGCCATGCCAAGTGTAGCAGTGTAGGAAAATGTGTTTGTTACAAAGCATTTTCTTTTAGCATGCACAAGCAAGTAATGACAATGGAACTTCCATGTCATAGCATTTGAGCTAATCATAAAATCACTTTTTAACATTTTCAGAGTATCTAAACTCTTTGAAAAGGTACATTTTTATAATAAAGATGAGGAAGTCAAGAAGAAATGAATTATATTCCCCAAAGTCTCTTTTTTCTTAACTTCTAACTACCATTTTGTGGCTCTCTTCCTGAGTGTCATTGTAATACCAGCAGTTCTCATACAAGCTGGGGGATGAGTAACTGCTGATTGGGTCTGTGGCATGAGAAGTCTTGTCTTATCCGCATAAAGCATCATGATGACGCCATCCTGTTTTTGTTAGATCTCATTTTCTATGAAAGTCTGAACCACTTTCTGTAGCAATATCCTTTTTCTTTAGCACCCCTGCAAAGGAACTATGTCAGTAAATGCCTTGCAGTGTTTTTGCAAGTCCATCTCTAAATCTGTCTCCTCTTTTACCCCAAATCATTTCTGGACATTAACTATTGAATGTCATTGCAGTTGACTCCCACTTGTATTACCTCTTGAGATTGCCTTGTAGCAAGGAGACAGTCTCACCAAAATTAACTTGAACTAAGGCTGCGAGAGAGGAGGTTTATTGGAAAAATAAATAAATAAATGTTCTTGAGAAAAAGGAAGAATGTATATATAGAAGTGGGCTTCCCTGGTGGCTCAGATAACAAAGAATCTGCCCACAATGCAGGAGACCCGAGTTCATTCCCTGGGTCAGGAAAAGCCTCTGGAGAAGAGAATGACCACCCACTCCAGTTTTCTTGCCTGGTGAATTCCATGGACAGAGGAGCCTGAAGGACTGAAGTCCATGGGGTCACAAAGAGCCAGCCGCCCCTGAGCTCCTAGGCACGCACATGTATATAGAAACAAAAATAAAAAAATAGCCTCGAGAGAGGGCAGTGCACATTTCTGCCTCAACAAATATGGAGGAAAGAGTGTCACTCTGGCACCAAATCAATTTTAGCAGCCATGATACCCAGAAGGCATTTGTTAGGAGATGAGCTTCCCTAGCAGAAGCAATAAAAATGAAGACAAAGATGGCGATGCCGAGTCAAGTCAGAATGTGCTGGAAGATGCAGATACCCACTGAAAATACTCCCCGTTCCTAAAAGAAAATAGTAGAGTCAAAAATAGTGGTCACAGAACTACATTATTCCTTGGAAGTAATTACACAATAGAATGGCTGGTATATGCTTCCTCATGCTACTGACCAAAGAGAGAGAAACAAAGAAATGTGAAGTACAGGGGGCTAACGGGCTAGCGTGAGCTCTGTGATTGTTTTATTTTCCACTAAAGAACAGCATGACAGCCCGTAAAGAAGGGAGGAGTAAAAATAAATAAGACCACTAAGAGGTCGTCAAACTCATAAGTTTGGTCTAGAGTAATGTTAACCTAAAACAAGAGTCAACAAATTAAAAAAAAAAAGATCAGATAAATCTCTGAAACTTCACGAGCCATATAGTCTTCGTGTCAGCTACTCACTCTGCTCTTATGGCCTGAAAGGGCCTTAGACAATAACGCTTGAGTAGGTGTGAGTGTGCTCCAAAAATGCAGTTTACAGAGCAGGTGGCAGTCTGGGTTTGACCTCCTAGCTGTTCCTTGCTGACCTGCGGCCACCTGGTTGAGAGGAGGAAAGAAACACCTGCAGTGTTTTCCCTCCCTGATCATTGTTCTAGTCCTAGGACCTTCACAAGCCAAGCCTGTAAGCCTGTAAATCAGAATGGATTGGAAACCTATATAAGTAATATTGTCACCAAAAGATATTATGAAACAACTTTTGAAAGACAAGACATTGAAATGTTAGAAGTGGCCGTAGATGCCTTTTGCTTCAAGATGCAGACTTTTCTGTCCTAATCCTCAACCCTTCTTTGAAACTCAAATTTTCAATTGTCTACTGTTGCTTTAGATTTTTATTATGTTATTTGTTCTAGATCCTCTGTCATTGTGGTGTCATGTGTAAAGTAGCAAAATTTCCTTCTCAACTGTATGAATCAGTGTTAAAAGTCTTGAGTGACATCAAGCAAGCTCTCAGACCCTTTTAAATGTCTTATTTTAAAGTAGGTCACACTTTCCACTTGGCACCACAGAAAATCGCCTCAGTTACTTGCACAGATTTGCTCAACTGCAATTCTGTTTGACAGAATTTCTTCTAGAAAATGCCTATACAAAGGATTGGATATCTCTCATAATAGAATTTTATAATGGAACCTGAAATAAACCCTTCAATGTCAGTAATATGTGTGTTAATGTATCTCCAGGTAAACACTGAGGTGACATATTTCATGTTAAGTTGACTGGCCTTACACTTAAGTGACTCAGGAAGGCCTGTGATTGGAGGAATGATGTCATTCATCAAGTATTACTTTTTAGAAAGCTGAGGTTCAGTACTGCATTTTGTTAATTTATGGCTTTGATTGGTAAAACCTCTTTGTTCTCTAATAAGAAACATTTCTCATTCCCAATATTCATGTAACATTGTTAATAGAAAGCCCAGTGGCCAAGAAGTTTTGGCATAATGTGCTTGTGATTTACACAGGAGGTTGGGAAAGGTTTCATAAAGCCTAGCTTGTTTGAGTATATAAAATTATCATTTTTATTATAGCTTTGTATTTATCATCATGCATAAAATGATGTTGAAAAGTCTCAAAGAATGCTGATTTGATATACATTTTACTTTGCAGTATGCAATTAACATTTATTGCAAATGCAGATTTTTGTGATGAATAAAACTCTGAGAGTATTATGCCATGCCAGGTATTTTTTTTTCTTTTTTGAGAATACAGTGAATTGCATAATTTTCTAACATTTTTAATCAGAGTGGCACCATATATATTTTAACATAGACATGCAGGCAACAAATGAAATGGTGCAGATCTTCTTTCTCTTCACTCTAAGACATAAAAGTTATCTTTTGTTCCATTTCAATGAGAAAGTCTGTAAAGAAAGGTAGGTTGGTGCTAGAAAATTCTGTGTACCACTCATGACAGTATATACCATAACTATAGGTTTGATTTCTTTCTATAAATCTTTGAGGGACTGAATCTTCATATAGAACACTGACTAATTCATTTGCCTTGTGGTTCCATTGTAGCTTAATATCTCTTTTTGAATTACCCCTCCCTACTTGTATTGATCTTATAAACAGATTGTGTAAAAGCTAATCCTTCCTTAGTCATTAGCCAGGTGGGCTTTCTCCACTCTTTGTCCCTGGTTGTTTGCTTTTCTTTGAAAATTGTATCTGTAGCATTTAGTGAGCCTAACACATAGTGGACACTTCACTGGGACTGTCATCATCATCTGTATTAGTTTCCTGTTGCCACTGTTACAATTGATCACAAATTTCATAGCTCAAAATGTCACAAATTTATTGTCTCACAGTGCTGCAGGTCAGAAACCTGTGGGGGAGAGAAAATAGTTTTCCTTCCAGCCTTCCAGTCTCTTGGCTTAGAGACCCCCCACACATAATAAGAGACCAATGAACAGAAGAAAAGCAAGCAGAATTTGAGTATGAAACATATATATGATATAAACACACTCTATATATGATAGCCCAGGTGGTGCTAGTGGTAAAGAATTCGCAGGCCAATACAGGAGATGCAGGAGTTATATCACAGTGCTGCAGGTCAGAAACCTGTGGGGGAGAGAAAATAGTTTTCCTTCCAGCCTTCCAGTCTCTTGGCTTAGAGACCCCCCACACATAATAAGAGACCAATGAACAGAAGAAAAGCAAGCAGAATTTGAGTATGAAACATATATATGATATAAACACACTCTATATATGATAGCCCAGGTGGTGCTAGTGGTAAAGAATTCGCAGGCCAATACAGGAGATGCAGGAGTTATAGGTTCGATCCCTGGGTTGGGAAGATGCCCTGGAGAAGGAAATGGCAACCCACTCCAGTATTCTTGCTGAAAAAATTCCATGGACAGATGAGCCTGCCGAGCTACAGTCCATAGGTTTCAAAAAGTCAGACATGACTGACTATACATGCATATATCTCATATGTATATTGAAGAGACCCAAGAGAAATGAATAACTCCCTGTAATGGCCAGAGTCACCACCTTCACTAACATTTCCAGATAAAAGACAGAAGGAAATGTGGTTGGGGAGGAGGACAGTTGTTACGGGAGGTGGTCAGGAAAAGTATGGAAGTATGGTCAACAAGATGAAGACCGTTACGTAGATTTAAATTCTTAAATTCCACAGTGATTAGAGCTTAGTCATCCTTTTCTTCCTGGTACACAGAGAGAGATTCCCCTTATCAGTGTAAACATTACCTTCAAAAGGATAATTTCTACTCAGTTTCCAGAGCTTTACCTAAGTATTGCTTCTTAAAAATAACCAACTTAAAGTGATCCTTATGCCAAACAGACATATTTTGAGGTGCTGTATTCTTTTGTCCTCAAGTCCAACACAGGTCTCACTGGGCTAAAATAAAGGACTACGTTCACTTGCTTCTGCAGTTTCTAGAGGCTCCCCATGTTTGTCGGCTCTTGGTCTCAGCCAGCAATCCCATCACTCTGTTCTCTGCTTTCCTGGTTGCAGTTCTGACCCTCCTGTCTCCCCATTTTGCTTGTTAGGATGTTTGGGATTACATTTCATAATTCCAGATCCATCTAAGAGCCTCAGCTTGATCACATCTGCAGATTTCCTGTGTTGTTTGTATTACTTTCCTTATTGCTGCTGTAATGAATCACCATGAATTTAGTGGCTTAAAACACACACATTTCTTCTGCCGTAGTTCTGAAGGTCCAAAGTCCAAAACCAGTTTCACTTGACTAAAAATCTAGATTTTGGCAGATGTACTTTCCTTCCAGAGGTCCAAGGGAAAAATCTGACTTTTTGTCTTTTCCTGCTTCTAGAAGTCATTGTATTCCTGGACTTGTGGTCCTTTTCTTCATTTTCAAACCAAAAATTTAGCATCTTGAAGTAATCTTTCTCTGACTACAATTTCTGCCTCTGACATCACACATCCTTTCAATGACTCTGACCCTCCTGCTCCACTCTTATAAGGGCCCTTGTGGTGACAATGGGCCCACCCAGATAATCTGAAATAAATGTCCCATCGCAACACCCTCAATGCATTAACATCTTCAAAGTCCCTCCTGCCCTACCAGCTAGCATAATCAGAATTTAAGGATTAAGATGTAGACGTATTCTAGAGTAAAAGTATATAAACTCAAAGAATGTAAACTGTTCTGTCTACCATTATTGAGCCTGGGCTCTATTTCGTTTGCTAGGTTTCTGCCCATGTTTTAGGCATTTGCTTCTAAGTTATCTTCCTAGAGTCTCAAAATCTTTTTTCAGAACAACATTTTTTCCCATCTCCACAGTGATATTTCTTTCTGATTTTCCTATTTCCTCTCTTATTCCAGCTCAAAACCTTAGAGTTAGTATTTTGTGTTGTTAGATTTTTTTTTTTTTTATCCCTCTTGATTTTTTGAGGATGTCTTTGGAGGAAGCAGTGGAAGAAAACCACTGTATTATTCTAGTTACATCATATTCCAATAGGTGGGTTATTGTACAGTGGTTTAAGGCTACCAAAATCAGATTGATTATGTTCTTTGCAGCCAAAGATGGAGGCACTCTATACAGTCAGTAAAAACAAGACCTGGAGCTGCTGATGGCTCAGATCATGAGCTTCTTATTGCAAAATTCAGGCTTAAATTGAGGAAAGTAGGGAAAATCACTAGGCCATTCACATATGACCTAAATCAAATCCCTTATGAGTATATGGTGGAGATGAAGAATAGAATCAATGGATTCGATCTGGGAGACAGAGTTCCTGAAGAACTATGAATGAAGGTTTGTAACATTGTACAGGAGATGGTGACCAAAACCATCATCCCAAAGAAAAAGAACTGCAAGAAGGCGAAGTGGTTGTCTGAGGAGGTTTTACAAATAGATGAGGAAAAGGAAAGAAGTGCAAAGCAAGGGGGAAAGGGAATGATATATGCAACTGAATGCAGAGTTCCAGAGAATAGCAAGGAGAGACAAGAAGGCCTTCTTCAATGAATAGTGCAAAGGAAAGCAATAGGATGGGAAAGACTACAGAAATTTCATCAGGAACATTGGAGATATCAAGGAAACATTTCATGCAAGGGTGGGCACCATAAAAGACAGAAACTGCAAGGACCTGACAGAAGCAAAGGAGATTAAGAAAATTAGGCAAGAATACACAGAAGAACTATACAAGAAAGGTATTAATGACCCAGATAACCAAGATGGTTTAGTCACTCACCTAGAGCCAGACATCCTGAAGTCAAGTGGGCCTTAGGAAGCATTTCTACAGACAGCTAGTGGAGGTGATGGAATTCCAGCTGAGCTACTTAAAACTCTAAAAGATGATCCTGTTAATGTGCTGCACTCAATATGCCAGCAAAGCTGGAAAACTCAGCAGTGGCCACAGGACCGGAAAAGGTCAGTTTTCATTCCAATCCCAAAGAAAAGTGATGCCAAAGAATGCTAGAGCTACCACACAATTGCATCTATCTCACATGCTAGCAAAATAATGCTCAAAATTCTCCAACCAGGCTTGAACAGTATGTGAACCAACTGTATGTAAGAAAATTTAGAAACTCAGCAGTGGCCACAGGACAGGAAAAAGTGTTTTCATTCCAATCTCAAAGGAAGCAATGACAGAGAGTGTTCAGACTACCATACAATTGTATTCATTCCACATGTTGGCAAAGTTGTACTCAAAACCCTTCAAGCTAGGCTTCTGCAGAGTGTGAACCTAGAAATTCCAGTGTACAAGCTGTGTTTCAAATAGGTAGAGGAACCAACATCCATTGGATCATCAAAAAGCAAGAGGATTCCAGAAAAACATCTACTTTTGCTTCATTGACTATGATAAAGCCTTCGACTGTGTGGATCACAACAAAATTGTGGAAAATTCTGAAACAGATGGGAGTATCAGACCACATTACCTGTCTCCTTAGAAACCTGTATGCAGGTCAAAAAGGAACAGTTAGAACCAAACATGGAACAGCAGACTGCTTCCAAATTGGGAAAGGAGCATATCACGGCTATATGTTGTCATCCTGCCTATTTAACTTACATGTAGAGTATATCATGTGAAATGCCAGGCTTGATGAACCACAAGCTGGAATCAAGATTTCTGGGAGAAATATCAACAACCACAAGTATGCAGATGATACCGTTCTAATGACAGAAAGTGAAGAGTAGCTAATAAGCCTCTTGATGAAAGTGAAAGAGGAGAGTGACAAAGCTGGCTTAAAACTCAATACTCAGAAAACTAAGATCATGGCATCTGGTCCCATCACTTCATGGCAACTAGAAGGAGAAAAGTGGAAGCAGTGACAGGTTTTATTTTCTTGTGCTCCAAAATCATTGCAGACAGTGACTGCAGCCATGAAATTAAAAGACACTTGCTCCTTGGAAGGAAAGCTATGACAAAGTTAGACAGTGTTTTAAAAACCTGAGGTATCAGTTGCCAACCAAAGTCCGTATAATCAAAGCTATAGTTTTTCTAGTAATCACGTACATGTGTGAGAGCTGGACCATAAAGAAAGCTGAGAGCCAGAGAATCAGTGCTTTCAAACTGTGATGCTGGAAAAGACCCGAGAGAGTCCCTTCTACAGCAGGGAGATCAAACCAGTCATTTCTAAAGGAAATCAGCCCTGAATATTCATTAGAAGAGCTGTTACTAAAGCTGAAACTCTAATACTTTGGCCACCTGATGTGAAGAGCTGACTCATTGGAACAGACCCTTATTCTGGGACAGATTGAAGGCAAATGGAAAAGGGGGCAGCATGGAATGAGATGGTTAGATAGCATCAATGGACATGAATTTGAGCAAACTCAGTGGAGGACAGAGGAGCCTGGCATTCTGCAGTCCATGGGGTTGCAAAGAATTGGACGCAGCTTAGTGACTGAACAACAAGAAATCGATAATAAGCCCAGAAAGATTACATACATGGTGGAAATTTTTCTTCTTTGAGGGGGCATGAGTTAGGTATCAAGACAGGCTTACACTGACTCTGGGATACTGATTTGTCTGGACTTCTCTAGAGGACAGGTACTAAGAATAAAAGTGGAAAAGTGAGAGAGAAAGTCACTCAGTTGTGTCAGACTCTTTGCAACCCCATGGACTATACTCTCCTTGGAATTCTCCAGGCCAGAATACTGGAGTGGGTATCCTTTCCCTTCTCCAAGGGATCTTCCCAACCCAGGAATCGAACCCAGTCTCCCACATTGCAGGTGGATTCTTTCCCAGCTGAGCCACTAAGAATAAACCAAAGATCAATTTGTAAATTTGAAGAGCTTGGGGGATGAGGTCTGGGACTCTTGATGGAAGTTGTGAAGAGGGATAGTTGCCTGAAAGAAAGTGAGTGAAAGGAAATCTTTTCTCCAGGTCTGATGGGAGAGGCAGTTTTTAAATACCCCTCAATGAAGGAAGATAGTGTGTTGCTCAATTTACCATCACTTCATGGCAACTAGAAGGAGAAAAGTGGAAGCAGTGACAGGTTTTATTTTCTTGTGCTCCAAAATCATTGCAGACAGTGACTGCAGCCATGAAATTAAAAGACACTTGCTCCTTGGAAGGAAAGCTATGACAAAGTTAGACAGTGTTTTAAAAACCTGAGGTATCAGTTGCCAACCAAAGTCCGTATAATCAAAGCTATAGTTTTTCTAGTAATCACGTACATGTGTGAGAGCTGGACCATAAAGAAAGCTGAGAGCCAGAGAATCAGTGCTTTCAAACTGTGATGCTGGAAAAGACCCGAGAGAGTCCCTTCTACAGCAGGGAGATCAAACCAGTCATTTCTAAAGGAAATCAGCCCTGAATATTCATTAGAAGAGCTGTTACTAAAGCTGAAACTCTAATACTTTGGCCACCTGATGTGAAGAGCTGACTCATTGGAACAGACCCTGATTCTGGGACAGATTGAAGGCAAATGGAAAAGGGGGCAGTATGGAATGAGATGGTTAGATAGCATCAATGGACATGAATTTGAGCAAACTCAGTGGAGGACAGAGGAGCCTGGCATTCTGCAGTCCATGGGGTTGCAAAGAATTGGACGCAGCTTAGTGACTGAACAACAAGAAATCGATAATAAGCCCAGAAAGATTACATACATGGTGGAAATTTTTCTTCTTTGAGGGGGCATGAGTTAGGTATCAAGACAGGCTTACACTGACTCTGGGATACTGATTTGTCTGGACTTCTCTAGAGGACAGGTACTAAGAATAAAAGTGGAAAAGTGAGAGAGAAAGTCACTCAGTTGTGTCAGACTCTTTGCAACCCCATGGACTATACTCTCCTTGGAATTCTCCAGGCCAGAATACTGGAGTGGGTATCCTTTCCCTTCTCCAAGGGATCTTCCCAACCCAGGAATCGAACCCAGTCTCCCACATTGCAGGTGGATTCTTTCCCAGCTGAGCCACTAAGAATAAACCAAAGATCAATTTGTAAATTTGAAGAGCTTGGGGGATGAGGTCTGGGACTCTTGATGGAAGTTGTGAAGAGGGATAGTTGCCTGAAAGAAAGTGAGTGAAAGGAAATCTTTTCTCCAGGTCTGATGGGAGAGGCAGTTTTTAAATACCCCTCAATGAAGGAAGATAGTGTGTTGCTCAATTTCAGCAACACTGTGTGAGTTCAGTTTTCCTAAGAGACAGACTACAAGATGGGATCAGAGAATCAGACATTAAAAAAAAAGAACTTAAACAAGCAAACAAAACAGAAAAAGTGCCTGTGAAGGATAAGGAGGAAGGGCGCAGCAATGGGTCAAGGGATATTCAGACTGAGATTCAGCTCTGAAAGCTTTGAACAAAGATAGGGGAGGAAGACTTGGGCCGGCAGAATGCCAGAGCGCAGTTCTGGAAACTCCATCGCCATTCTGGCGGGGAGTCCTCAAGCCCTAGTTGCCCTTGTGAGGAATCCTGCAGGAATGGCGGCATTAACACCCTGGGTGAACTTCGTTAGCTGGAAGCAGCCTGTTCTGTCAGGGAGCAGTAGAAGTTTTACTCTCCCTGGATTAAAGAGAGAGGTACAATCATATTAATTTCATGAATAAAACATTTCAAAAAGCAGAATCAGATTGTTTTGCTTTGCTTTCTTTAAAACGAAGAAAGCCTGATTAGTCATTAGGTCATGTCCTGACTCTGATCCCCCACGGTCTGTAGCCAGCCAGGCTCCTCTCTTCATGGGATTCTCCAGGCAAGAATGCTGGAGTGGGTTGCTATTCCTTTCTCCAGGGGATCTTCCCAACCCAGGGACTGAACCCAGATCTCCTGCATTGCAGGGGATTCTTTACTCACTGAGCCATTAGTGAAGGTGACAGCATCGTTTAGCCTGTGGTTTATTTAGTCCTAGCGCAAGAGAAAGCACCATCAGGATGGGCAGGAGACCAACTGTGGAGTGGATGTTGGAGATACATTTTTGTTTTCATACAATTTAACAAACAAATCACATGACTGAGTAGAATTGCATGAAATGCTCTGTGATATGATAGCACGATGTAAAGCTCAGTTCAGGATTACAAATCAGTGTTTCTGAACATCTGCACAGTATGACATTGAATTGCTAAGCTTTAGAATCGCCCAACATTCCCAGTTCTTTGAAGGCAGAAGAGAGACAGTCATTTTTCATTTTCACCAGGTGCTTGCTCTTCACCCTGTTTGCCTTTTACATGCTCTTTTCCCTCCCTCAGGAGCACTTTTATCCCTTCATGTCAGAATGTTCTCCTGTTTTTTAAGACCTGTTCTTCAGTTATAAGAATGTCATCTCTCCTTCCTCTGAAACCGATAGTAACTCTCAGCTAGTCTCCCTCTAACAAGTGAAAAGACCCTACATCATTGGAATTATGCCTTAAATACATTTCTTTGAGTTTGTTCTTCATTAAAATTGATTTTTATTGCATCTGGTCTTTAAAGATGCTTCTGGAAGGCATTACAGTATGAAACAGTGCTACAAGATTAGTGGAATTGTAAAAGAAAATACAGCCACAGGGGAAAAAAAAATTAAGGCAACTACAATAACTATACTTACATAAGGACTTGCTTCTGAAAACCATGAGCATCTAGAACAAAGCAGCATAATATTTAGCCCTTATTATCACAGAGGAGGAGACCAACAGTTTCTTTAGAGACAGTTAGTTGCCTTGTTCCCAAAGTTCAGGAAAACTCTAATGCTGGACTTGATTTAGACATTAGTAACATAATTTTATCTTAACTCAGTAAATATTTATCAAGGACAGTTAGAAGTTTTTGGATGTTTCCGTTTGCTAATTTTAGAAGAGGAAGGCAAGCAGGATAAAAATTGACATCTCTTGTTGTTTACCAAGTGGTGGGAGGACAGATAAGTAAATAGATCGTATATAAAAGTGACAAGTAATTTAGGTAATATCAGCATAGATTGCTCTGTATAGAAGCACTTACTCAGAGAATGAGAGATAAGGAAGACTTCTCTGAGTAGGTGATTCATGATGTTGGAACCAGTCTTTGAAAAATAGTTATACATTATTTTGACAGGATGAGCTTTGGGTGTTGAAAGGGGAGGAAAGCCTTGAACAGAGCCTTGGACAGTACAGCCTCTGAGAGTGGCATATATAAAGTAAAGACCCACAAACAAGAGACAGTAGTAGGCTTCTCAGCTTCTAAGGCAATAAGTAGGGGCTTAATTATGCATGGTTTCATTTTCAAGTTAAGCAGTTTTTCATTATTCCAAAGAGTACCGAGTAATTGCCGTAAGTGTTATAGCAGGAGGTGGCATGATGAGATTGATAATTTTGAGAAATCATAGAGCATGTAGTGTGGAGACACAAATTAAAAGGGAGCAAGACAAGCCAGAGAAACTTGTTAGGAAGTATCTAGAGTAGTGATAATGAAGCCAGTGATAATATTGCTCCCACAAGAATGTGGGTCGACAGTGACCTCCTTTGAATGCAGAATGAACACAGCATCGTGTCATATGATGGTTTCTCTCCATGACCTGCAAGAAAACACTAAGTGTTGCTTTGCGGTAAAGGTGATTTCAGATATTTTAAATATATTGCAGAAAGTTTTCCTTCATGATGGAATTTCTTTTCTCTAAAAATTTTGCTAGAACTGTCGTATGCTTGGATCTTCAATGAATATCCGTCCTTTGTCGAAGAAGATAGTCGGAGATTTGTCTCTCAAGAGACAGGCCACCTCTACATAGCCAAAGTGGAGCCATCTGATGTGGGCAATTACACGTGTGTGGTGACTAGTACAGTGACAAATGCCAGGGTGCTGGGCTCCCCAACTCCTTTGGTGCTTCGTTCTGACGGTAGGAAACATTTCAAGGGGCAAGTCTAACTGGCAACACTGTTGTGAATACAAAACAAAACAAATTAGGACAAGTGAAAAGTATATCCGCAGAATTATTTTTATTTTTTCAGAACAAAAAATATTTATGAGTACAGTAGCTAAAATGATTCCATCAACCATAAGTCCCTGTAATGTAATTCTTACTCAGAACTGGCTTCCTAGTTTGCAGGGGCTGGTACTGAGTGAAAGTGGGGAATTGCTTGTAAAATTTTTTAAAGAATTTCAAGATGGTGGCACTATGCCTTTAAACCAAATATGAACCCTTCAAGCCTTGGGGTCACCTTGTAGTCTCATGATGTCACCCGTCTTGACTTTTGCCAGCCTGAGATTATTAAAGTTCTAGATATTTTGTTATACGTTAAAAAGCATCTATAAATAAAATTAAAGGGGAAAAAATTGTTCACTAGATCCCTAGAACTTATTCATCTTATAATTGAAAAGGTTGGTCATAGTGTATCTGACCAACATCACCTCATTTCCCCTACCCCTCCCAGCATAGTGATGATAGTAATGCTGTGTTGTGTACTTGAAATTGGCTTAGAGAGTAGATCTTAAATATTCTCACTAGAGAAAAATATTAACTTTAAAAATTGAAAATAGTAACTATGTGAGGTGTTAAATAAGTTAGCTTGACTGGTGTTATTATTTCACAATGTATACATGTATGAACTCATCACTTTGTACACCCCAAAAAATGACATTATGCAGTCTTTATTTGTCAGTCATACCTCACTAAAACTTGAGGGGGGAAAAGGAAAACATATGTTTCTTTAGCCCCTCAGTGACTGTTTCAAGGGAGACCATGAACTGCAAAGCAGATTTATAAGGCTGGGTACTGTCCCAGTTACACAAAACAATATCTGATACAGCACAATGCCATGAACACAGAGTAGCTAAGTACTTCTTTCCAGTCAGATATAATTGAATTTGACCTTTCTTGTTTATTACATTACCATTTCTTGACTTCAGGGAGCTATTTAATAAGTTTAAGGTTGATGTCTATGCTACCAGGGTACCATTAAGTAAATTTCCTCCCATAATTTTTGCTCTTTAGGATATTTTAAGAAGTCATAATATATTGTATATTGAAGTTTGACTAGAAATTTCCAAATTGAATACAGAATAAAAAAGCCTCCCATTTTATATAATGTAAAAAAGGTCTAGTTGTTTTCGTGAAACTCCTCTGTAAGCTGTAACTTATGAATCATGGAATCCAAAGTATCCACATGTTTAATGATATTGCATATTTGGCCCAAGGTAACACAGCTTCTAAAAGTACCTACCAGATGGCAAGTCAGTAATTTAAATCATTAGGAAGAAGTACTTCAAAATAGAGCAAAAAAATTTTATTGAAGAAAAATGAGAGAATTCTGAAGGAAACATTGAAACCATTAACTTTGTATTGTGTGTTTACAGGTGTGATGGGTGAATATGAGCCGAAAATAGAAGTTCAGTTTCCAGAAACTCTTCCAGCAGCTAAAGGTTCAACTGTGAAATTGGAATGTTTTGCCCTTGGAAAGTAAGTTTTATAACATTTGCACTGATATGCGGAAACATTTGGTTGCTGTGAGAGATCAAGATAGCTTTTGACAGACTCTTCTTTTTCTTATTTTCTAAAAATTTCTTTCATCTAGAAGTAAAGGAAAATTAAAATAGAGGGGAAATTCACATATATAATTTAGTTTGAAATTTTAAAGGCAATTTGCAGTAAATGTGCCTGCCTAATTTCATAAACTAAATTGATGTTATTTTTCTTTTGCTTGTTCATTTGTTTATTATAATACTGTGGGTATGCATTTTCTCTAAATTATTAATTAACTCGAGAAAATGCACAGTTTATTTTATTAAAATATCAAGTTAAAGAGATAAATCTTTGCATTTGCAGGTTTAGTAATTGACAGCTGACTGTTTCTGCATTTGAAAAATCTGCCATTTTTATTCTATCCTAACAAAAGTTTTCTTTTGTCAAGCCTAAAAGGCTTCCAGGCATCGCTTAACTAGCGAATAACTTGATAAATTTCTTCATAGTCCTGTACCCCAGATTAATTGGAGAAGAAGTGATGGACTGCCTTTTTCCAGTAAAATTAAGTTAAGGAAGTTCAGTGGTGTGCTTGAAATTCCCAACTTCCAACAGGAAGATTCAGGTTCCTATGAATGCATTGCTGAGAATTCACGAGGGAAAAATGTTGCCAGGGGGCGTCTCACTTACTATGGTAAGCCTTCACTTTCAGCATATTGGATTTTTACCTTTTGCTCTCTGTATAAATTATTAGTATTGGGATTGGAGGCTGGGTAGGAGATTTTAGCAGAATCCCAATGTCCAGCTTATTCTGTTCTATACTTTGTTAAATGAGTATAAATATTTATCATAAAAGGAATTAAAAAGAAAGAAAATTTTGCAGTGAAGTTGGAGACATAATATATTCTTACTGCATTTTAAACTGATTCATATGATAATGAAATATTCAATTTTTTGGGGGGAGGGTTAAGAATGGCAATTTACTTACTTAACTGAATCAAGGAGAATCTCCTTTCTGTCTGCTATTACCTCTAGAAAATGGGATTTTATATCTTTCTCTGTGATCTTTACTAAGCAGAAAGAAACTGTCTACTGGGAAAACTTGCAATTACTGCATTAGTCCAACCACATAAACTCAGGCTCGCTGGACCTCTTCAGTATTATTTTATGCTTTCCAATAATAAAAATATACCATGTTTGCTGCCTTTATTTGTAGTCACATTTATTTTATGTACTGTTAAATTTGGGTAAGAAAGGTTAATACAATTACCTTTGTTTAGAGTCTATTTTTAGGAAAATTCAGGTCAGTGCAGTCGCTTAGTCATGTCCGACTCTTTGTGACCTCATGGACTACAGCATGCCAAGCCTCCCTGTCCATCACCGACTCCCGGAGTTTACTCAAACTCATGCCCATTGAGTGGGTGATGCCATCCAACCATCTCGTCCTCTTTCATCCCCTTCTCCTCCTGCCTTCAGTCTTTCCCAGCATTAGGTTCTTAGGAAAATTAGATTATCTTTTTTTTACCCAAACTTGTTTTTAAATCACTTTTATTAAAAAAAATAAATATTTTTATGACAGTATGATTTAGAAAGTAGAAATAAATCATTTTATAAAATGTACTATAAAACATGTGAAGATGTAAACTTGGTGAGTGTATTTTTGCAGTTTAACCATTAAAAACATTGTAAAATGAATGGGAATTGATCACTTCTTTGAACGGAAAAAGACAAAATATTCTATTTATTTTAAAAACTTAAAGATGAAATAATTTGCAATGCTAACTTGTATAGTATACATAAATATTGCAGAGAGGAAAAATTTTGCAAAGACAAGTATACAGACAAGTAAACCCTCTTCAAAAGGATGTGAAGTTTGCAAGTGCATTACATGTGATTAGATTGACACTTGTTTTATTGTAAGTTTATAGGATCTGCCAGGAACAAAACGGAGGTGTGGATTGATAGCATGAGCCATTCTGTGTTGTAATTCTTTCTTCTAATTATAAGATTTGGTTAGAATACACAGCACCAAGTTGCCGTTTCCCAGATGCCATATTCCACATATTGGTGGGATGATATGGATATGTGTTGGGGACACCTAAACCATGTGGTTGTATGGCTCTAAGTTGACCACAAACAAGTCCAAGCTTATTTTCTCCTTTCTAAACAGCCAGTACCTGGCCCAGGGTAAGAAGTGACGGTGACAGGAAAATACAAGATATTCCAACTGCTTAATGTTTTAGTAGGGATGTTTTTAGCTCTGTGCAATGGCAACCCTGCACTAATAATAAACCCTTGTTTGCTTTTGTGGCAAAACATTCAAACCTAAGGTGACATTTAAGTGCCTTATAATCAGGCTCTGGCTCAATTTCTCTGGGGTTTCTTTCTGCCCTTCCCTTTTCCCTTTCTCTGCATGTTGATTCCCCTAACAGTCATAGAATGGCTACCAGCAGTGACCAGCACATTAGTTCTTGTGCCTGCTTCCTTTCTCTAAAACATCTTGCAGCTCACTTCTCAGATGTCATTGGCTGCGCGTTCATTCCTAAACCAATCACTAACAAGGAGAATTGGCTTAAACAACTTACGAGCCTTTTTTGGAACATAGAATATGGTCAGGTTTCCCTCGATTTTGTAGAAGAGAAGATAATTCAATAAAAAATGAGGGCATCTTAGGAATAAAGGAGAGAGAAAATGGATACACAATAGACAACAAACATCATCCGCTATATTTAGTAAATGAGGCAGATGGTTGCTTTAGTCCACTTTTATATGTACCTAAGAAGTAAATTAGAGGGAACTCCTGGCGCTCCAGTGATAGGACTCTCTGCACTTTCATTGCAGGGTTACAGGTTTGATCCCTCATCAGAAAACTAAGATACCATATGCAATGCAGTGCAGCCAAAAAGTAAAATGAAAAAAAAAAATCTCAATTAAAAAAAAAAGAAATCAGAAATCAATTAGAAAGTTTCATGAAAGTTACTTTAAAATTCTGTCTGAAGTCTAGTATATTCAATAAATGCCTTGCAGTTCTCTGATTATCTGCTCTGATATTTCATGTAAAAAATGGTCCAGTAGAATGTTTGAATCTCATATGATGGAATAAGAGGATAAATCACATTAGGAGGCAATTGCAATCTTAGTATTTGCTTAGTCCAGCAAATTATCTTTCCATTTGAAGAACAGTAGTATGAGAAGCCAGTGGAAATTTTTGCTAGAAACTTGAGCCTCAGTCAAGGGATCATATGTGAGTCTTTGTAGTCTCATCCCACCTAGGCTGATTAGTTCCTGAAAGAAGACAGTGTGTTTCAATATAGAGTATAGAGGAGTGATTTGGGACTGAATTATACTTCAGATTGGGCAAGCCGTTTGTATTTTATAAAAAGACAAAATAAGGTAAAACTTCGATGGGTACATTTTCTCTAAAAGCTGAATAGCTATAGTTTCAGTTTCATTTATAGAACAGGCAATTTTATGAGATATAAACAGAAAGACGAATCTTCCCATGGTTGAAATTAAATAGAAATAGATAAAATCTTTCTTCATATGGAGGATGCAAATGTGAACCCCGAAGTACACATCACATGTATAATGCAATGTGAAACTGGGAAGACATCTCACCTCCTAGTCTCAGATCTAAAACACAGACTGAGATTTGGCAGAATATACTTTGAATGTTGAGTGACTTTCATTGTGAGTGGTATATTGCTTTCATCTGTAAAAGGACTTCCCAAGTGTCTTCAAAATGTAAGTAAAAATGATAAATCCACTTGATGCAACTGATTTACATACATAATTTAAGGTTGCATGAGTTACTTCTTTTTCATAAAAAATCATTTGATTCAAATTGAACGAATTTATCCAGCTTTCCTTGCTTTCATTTTAATTTGTGCAGAGGTTCATAAGATGTTCACTGGTTTGTATTTAATTAAGAGTTCTTTCTAACTTGAAGGAAATATTTTTTTTTCTTCTGCTGTACAAGTTTCTCTTCTATTGATGCTGATTTTTAGTGCATAATTAAGACTGGTATCCGCTGTCATTTACATATTAAGTTGTCATCAGTTGTGAGCTCATAATTCAAAAATGTACTTGGACAAGAAAATCTATATAGTTTGTGTACCTGCATTTTTCTGCTGATATCTGAAGAACATAATACAGTGCCCAGAATTTTGAAAACAGAGAAAGCATAATGATTTTGACTTAGGAAAGGGCAGGTTGTAACATCCATTCTCAAATCTAGAAATGTTTCACATACCCACTTAGTAAATACCTAGTGATTAAATACAATTTTAGCCACTTACATTACATTAGTTTACATTAATCTATTATTACCCATAGTCATATCCACTTACATTTATGTGGATAAAATATTTGTTTTTTATTATGGAGTGGTTTGAATTTTTTTTTTTTTCATTGCAGCAAAGCCTCATTGGGTTCAACTCATAAGAGATGTAGAATTAGCAGTGGAGGACAGTCTTTACTGGGAATGTCGGGCTAGTGGTAAGCCCAAACCCTCCTACCGATGGTTGAAAAATGGAGAAGCCCTTGTGCTTGAGGTAAGGGCATGTGCCTGGTTAATATGCCTTTTTCCCACTTTGTATAAATGCCTTTTCTGGTGCCAACTGCCAGAGTAAACTGGTGAGTTTGCATACATTCATCTGAAGAGTTTTTATCACATTCATCTGAGAAGTGGTGCAAGGGAAAAAAGGATAAAATCAAGTACCCAGTCTTCCAAGGAGGAATGGAGAAAGGTTATTTTATGAATTTAGTTCATGATATAGTCAACCTATGAACAATGCAAGTGTTAGCTCTTGTATAATTTATAATCAGTTTTCTGTGTCCCTGATCCACGGATGCAACCAACCAGGGACTGTGAGGTCCTGTAGTATTTGCAGTTTTCAGTGAAAAAGTATGTAAGTAAGTGGACCCTCCATAGTTTAAACTTTGTTGTTCAAAGGTCCAGTGCACTATTTTTTTTTTCATTTTGAAATTAGAGAAGGCTTTATTTTAATCCTATGTAGAATGCGATTTCCATTTTTCCTGTTCAATAACATGGATGGCCTCTGGAGAATAAGTGTATCAATTATATCATTACCTTGTTACATGAGTATTTTCTCAGTCACTTCTCAAACCATGTAATTTTTGGTCTTTTTAAAAATTGTTGTACTAAGTCACTTATGTTGCTTCAGATTTCTCCACATAGCCATTCATAATACCTACAAACCTTAAACAGATATATGTTTTCCAGCACCCTTTTTAATACACAGAATTTATTATCTTCAATTTGCATGATTTTTTTAAATTTTACTTTATTTTACTTTACAATACTGTATTGGTTTTGCCATACATCACGGGTGTACATGAGTTCCCAATCCTGAACCCCCCTCCCACCTCCCTCCCCATACCATGTCTCTGGGTCATCCCAGTGCACCAGCCCCAAGCATCCTGTACCCTGCATCGAACCTAGACTAGCGATTTGTTCCTTATATGATATTATACATGTTTCAATGCCATTCTCCCAAATCATGTCATCCTCTCCTTCTCCCACAGGGTCCAAAAGTCTGTTCTATACATCTGTCTTGCATACAGGGTTATCATCATCATCTTTAAAAACTGGTGAAAACCTTTCCAGTTCATGGGTTGGAAACCTGGTACATTTCTTTAAATCTGCAACTTTATCCATAGGGAAAAATGAAATAGTTACAATATTTTCCACTTATGCTTTGTTATTTATTTTACTGATATACTTTTTGACTGCAGTAGATTTATTAGTATTTTTAATGTCTAGCTGTTAAGTCATTCTCAGCATTTCAAATAAGAGAAAAATTTCAGGTCAGATTGCCTAATACTATGAGGGAAATTAAGGACACTGTTGCATGATTGACATAATATTCAGTGGTTATCATTTTTCATCTAAAATGGTATATACATTTATATGCAAGGCATTTTTATTATTGTCTAGGAGAGAATACAGATAGAAAATGGTGCCCTTACAATATCAAACCTAAATGTGACCGATTCTGGCATGTTCCAGTGCATAGCAGAGAACAAACATGGTCTCGTCTATTCTAGTGCTGAGCTCAAGGTCATGGGTAAGACCAACTTTCTCATCTTAACTTATTTTTCTTAAATCCTCCATTTTTGCCAGAAGCAGAAATATTTACCTTTCATATTAGATTCCTACATCTAATAACATTTTCAGTATTGCAGCAGAATCATGCAGAGTTTTTAATCGAG
Source organism: Madoqua kirkii (assembly GCA_006408675.1). NCBI lineage: Eukaryota > Metazoa > Chordata > Mammalia > Artiodactyla > Bovidae > Madoqua > Madoqua kirkii. The sequence goes on from SJYC01054300.1 coordinate 27,655, forward strand.
GCATACACTTTAATGATTTCTAAGAAAAAGCAGCAATTATGGCCAGAATTAAACCCAAAGTTGGAAGTAGAGAAACAATAGGGAGAGAGTGTTGAGCTAAAACATCCTTATCCAGCACCAATAGTATGAACTAAGTAGTACCTTTTAGGAGAATAAGTGACTCTGGTATTCTCAGTTGCTGGTCCATAAAAGTAAATATCAAAATTGAAATCAATAGCTTATTGATCCAAAAGGAGTTGTTGTCTTTGTCTTTAATAAGTCTGCTGGGAGCTTCAAGTTTTGGGCACACCAGAGCTTTAACTAACCGAGGCTCAACTACTTGAAATTATGAATTATGTTTCTCTTGTACTTCAGGTATAAGAGAAGAAAGAAAATGTTATGTTTAGGCCCATTGTCCAGAAAAGATGCTGTAAGGTGCAAATGACTTCAAGTCCAACCAAAGTTGTCAGGGCATAACATATAGTATAGGTAGGGAAGAAAGAGAGAAGGAAGAAAGGAAAGGTAGAGGGAAGGAGGAGGGAAGAGAGCATGGAAGAGGGTGAGAAAGAGGGAAAGAGAAGGGGAGTGGGGAAATTTATTGTTCATCGTAATTAAAATAGAGAATTTGGATTTCAGTTTGATTTGACTCAGGGTTCTAACATTATCACCACCCTCAGGCCTCACATGATGATTCCACTCTCAGGCCTCGTATGATGATCCCCAGGACATTCAATTTTCATTATCAGAGTCAATCTAGTGAAAGAAGGGTAGTTTTCTTAATTGCTTAAGTGCGAGTCACAGTCCTGATTGATCTAACTCAGTGCTTCCCTACTGGGGACGGTTTTGCACCCTGGAAATAGTGGGAAATGTCTGGAGACATTTTTGGCTGCCACAGTATAAGGGTATGATAGCAAAGAATGGAGCCTGCTAATGCTCCTGGCATCTTGCAGACAGATGCCAGAGAAACTGCTCAATGTCCTTCAGTGTCCAAGATAGCCAAAATGTTATGTGTTTCATGGAAAAACACTGGTTTAAGGAAAACAGGTGTCTCGATGCCTGGAAGTTAGAAACATATCATCTGTACCAAGAAGACTAAAGCTTGGGAACAGCAGATATTCACCTGAAAATCTGGCAGCTGTTATCCATGACAGAGACATATGTTATTACAACAGACAGGAGGTGAAATGTGCACATATCTGAAGCTGAAGCCTGCTGTACTCTTAATTAGTCTTATAAACCATAGTTTATTCATCTTAAACCAAATGAATCTCTGCCTAGTGTTGCATGGGGTTTTTGTATGGAGAAAAAAATATGACCTATGTTTGAAAAGAGCTAATATATAAAGGTATTTTTGGCTTGTATTAGTAAAAATTATTCTCTTAGACTTGGAGAAGGCAATGGCAGCCCACTCCAGTACTCTTGCCTGGAAAATCCCATGGACGGAGGAGCCTGGTGGGCAGTAGTCCATGGGGTCGCGAAGAGTCGGACATGACTGAGCGACTTCACTTTCACTTTTCACTTTCATGCATTGGAGAAGGAAATGGCAACCCACTCCAGTTTTCTCGCCTGGAGAATCCCAGGGATGGGGGAGCCTGCCGTCTAGGGGTCGCACAGAGTTGAACACAGCTGAAGCGACAGCAGCAGTAGCAGCAGCAGCATTCTCTTAGAATCTTAATTTTTAAGGCCAGCAACCTCCAAGATAATATATCTTCTTTATCTGCAAACACATATATGTATCATATAATTCACTGTATGATATCCAGTTATTAAAAAATAAATTATATTCACTGGGATCTGCCATAGGAAAGTAGATTAGATATTTACAGAAATGCATGGAGTTCTTAACTTTTTTCCACATTTGCAGTAAAAGGAAGATGATTTTCTGATTAACATATGCTTTCCTTCAAATGATATATTATTTGGTCTCTTGAATGTTCAGGTATTATTTCAAGATCAGCATTCCATGCATTATTAGCACACGTGTTTTCTACTTATTATAGTATTTAATGGAATATTGTAACATAGTGTAATAATGCATGTTATACTGCTCCAACTTTGAAGTTAAAGCTAACCACATGAAAATTTTATAATAGATCTTAATAATGTTTATAATAGATCTTGATAATGTTTCTACAAGAGAATAAGTGTTCAGCACTCAGCCTTTACTCAATAAACATTTTTGAGTACCCACTGGCTGTCAGGCACTGCGCCACACACTGTGTCTTTGAAGTCACGAGAGAGACTGACCCTGTTATCTTTATGGAACTTTCAAGAACATTCTATGATAAATGTTTTTAGTGTTATTACATTTGTGACTGAGCTATTTTAAAAGTTCATGGTAAACTTAAAATTTTCATATAAAGTAACTGTCTCAAGAATTAGGACTTGCCAGAAAACACAATAGTAGGAATTAGCTTTTGAGAATTGAAAACATCTTGTTAAGTGGTCCCCAGTCAGTCAAACAAATCAAGCAGTGATAGCTTACCTGTCAAGAACCTTTAAAAAAATCATTATAAAGTGAACCTTTGGAATTTATGGGAATTTAAAGAAGTAAAATCAAATTCATATTCTTTCCTCTTTTTCAGCTTCTGCTCCAGATTTTTCAAAGACTCCAATGAAAAAATTGATTCAGGTGCAGGTGGGCAGTGAGGTCAACTTGGATTGTAAACCCAGAGCTTCCCCCAGGGCACTCTCCTCCTGGAAGAAAGGAGAGATGATCGTTCAGGAAAATGAAAGGTATTCTGTGGCCCATAAAGGTGGTGATTTACATGCTTCTTGTTTTCCATAGCAATGCTGAAGGAGGCTTTCAATATGAAATGAAATACAGTAGCATTTCAATAAAATGTGAGGTGTTCAGGAACCACAATAGCAGTATTTTTGTTTGTAATACTCTTGAGATGATACTAATCAGGTTTTGAAATCTAAAAACAGATTTACCTCACCTCTTCCAGCATAGAGTATTTTAGAAACAAGTTTCTTCCCCATTTGACTGGTAAGACTCAAAACTGGAATGACAGAAGAATGCAGTCCCTGGACCCAGGCTCTCAGCTCCTAGTGGCCCAACATCTCAGGGCAAAGAAAAGAGAAGACGGCAGTATACACCCGATGAATATCAATCTTGGTGCCCTATATTGAAGTCATTTTACGGGTATTAGTTTAAGCAAAGGCTCTCTTGATTTCCTGACTGCTATAATAACATTTAAAATGAAGATGCAGAATAGGGCTTAGTTAAAAGCACAGATTTTGGAGCAAGACTGTTGAGTTCCAATCTGTATTCTTTTACCAGATAAAGGAAGTGACTTACTCTTTGTGTGTTTTGAGTCCTCATTTGTTAATTAATAGGATTAGCACATACATCACATTATGAGGGTTGGTATGTGGATAAAACCCATAAATATCTATACAGCACTTAGGTCAGAACCTGGCAGAGAAGAAACATAAGTATTGGGTATTGTTATTATTGATTGAGTACTTTCTACCTCTTGGAACCTTGTGCTGAAAGCTTCTGATAAGTGGAATGATAGCTGCAAACATGTCCATGTCCTTCTGGAGAATTTGATTATATTATGTTACATGACAAAAGATAATGAAAGTTAAAGGTGAAATTAAGGTTGCCAACAACTTAAAATGGGGAGATTATCTTGGATCCTCTGGTTGGGCATTTGAAAGGGAAAGAAGATAGCAGAAGTGTTTGAAAGAAATGTATGATAATGAAGGAAGGTATAGGAGAAATTTCCAGTATGAGGGAGACCCTCATTGGGAATGCTGACTTTGAAGGTGGTGGGAGGGGCCAATGAACAAAGGAATTCCAGATTCCTCTACTGCTACTGCTAAGTCACTTCAGTCCTGTTTGACTCTGTGTTACCCCATAGACGGCAGCCACCAGGCTCCCTCATCCCTGGAATTCTCCAGGCAAGAACACTGGAGTGGGTTGCCATTTCCTTCTCCAATGCATGAAAGTGAAAAGTCAAAGTGAAGTCTCTCAGTCGTGTCCTACTCTTTGCAACCCCATGGGCTGCAGCCTACCAGGCTCCTCCATGTATGGGATTTTCCAGGCAAAGTACTGGAGTGGGGTGCCATTGCCTTCTCCACCAGATTCCTCTATCAAAGGGGAAAATCATCAGTTGACAGCAAGGAAATAGGGATATCAGTTCCACAACTTTAATGAAGTGAATTCTTCCAACAATGCAAAGGAGCAGAAAATGATTTCAGAACCTTCCAGAGTAACACAGGGCTTCCCAAGTGTCTCAGTGGTAAAGAATCCACCTCCCAATGCAAAAGACATTCGTTTGATCCCTGGGGGATGGCAGGGGCTGGGGGTAGAGATCCCCTGGAAGAGGAAAGGGCAACCCACTTCGGTATTCTTGCCTTTGGAAATCCCAGAGACAGAGGAGCCTGGCAGGCTAGAGTCTGTGGGGTCGCAAGAGTCTGACATGATTTATCGATTGTAAACAACAGCAATGACAACAAAAGTAGCACAACACTAACAGCACTTTGATTTTAGCCCATTGTGACCCATACTGGACCTCTGACCTCCAGCACTGTAATATAATACATTTGTGTTGTTTTTGGCCACTAAGTTTATAGCAACTTGTAATTGGAGAAAAAGGAAACTGATACAGAATGCCACACATCTTATTTCCTTTAAATATTTTTGAAGCTCTGTGCTATTTATATCATATTATTTTCTCCATTTCACTAAT
>SJYC01054301.1:0-44007 GCA_006408675.1 Madoqua kirkii
TAGAGAAGGCTTTATTTTAATCCTATGTAGAATGCGATTTCCATTTTTCCTGTTCAATAACATGGATGGCCTCTGGAGAATAAGTGTATCAATTATATCATTACCTTGTTACATGAGTATTTTCTCAGTCACTTCTCAAACCATGTAATTTTTGGTCTTTTTAAAAATTGTTGTACTAAGTCACTTATGTTGCTTCAGATTTCTCCACATAGCCATTCATAATACCTACAAACCTTAAACAGATATATGTTTTCCAGCACCCTTTTTAATACACAGAATTTATTATCTTCAATTTGCATGATTTTTTTTAATTTTACTTTATTTTACTTTACAATACTGTATTGGTTTTGCCATACATCACGGGTGTACATGAGTTCCCAATCCTGAACCCCCCTCCCACCTCCCTCCCCATACCATGTCTCTGGGTCATCCCAGTGCACCAGCCCCAAGCATCCTGTACCCTGCATCGAACCTAGACTAGCGATTTGTTCCTTATATGATATTATACATGTTTCAATGCCATTCTCCCAAATCATGTCATCCTCTCCTTCTCCCACAGGGTCCAAAAGTCTGTTCTATACATCTGTCTTGCATACAGGGTTATCATCATCATCTTTAAAAACTGGTGAAAACCTTTCCAGTTCATGGGTTGGAAACCTGGTACATTTCTTTAAATCTGCAACTTTATCCATAGGGAAAAATGAAATAGTTACAATATTTTCCACTTATGCTTTGTTATTTATTTTACTGATATACTTTTTGACTGCAGTAGATTTATTAGTATTTTTAATGTCTAGCTGTTAAGTCATTCTCAGCATTTCAAATAAGAGAAAAATTTCAGGTCAGATTGCCTAATACTATGAGGGAAATTAAGGACACTGTTGCATGATTGACATAATATTCAGTGGTTATCATTTTTCATCTAAAATGGTATATACATTTATATGCAAGGCATTTTTATTATTGTCTAGGAGAGAATACAGATAGAAAATGGTGCCCTTACAATATCAAACCTAAATGTGACCGATTCTGGCATGTTCCAGTGCATAGCAGAGAACAAACATGGTCTCGTCTATTCTAGTGCTGAGCTCAAGGTCATGGGTAAGACCAACTTTCTCATCTTAACTTATTTTTCTTAAATCCTCCATTTTTGCCAGAAGCAGAAATATTTACCTTTCATATTAGATTCCTACATCTAATAACATTTTCAGTATTGCAGCAGAATCATGCAGAGTTTTTAATCGAGGCATACACTTTAATGATTTCTAAGAAAAAGCAGCAATTATGGCCAGAATTAAACCCAAAGTTGGAAGTAGAGAAACAATAGGGAGAGAGGTTGAGCTAAAACATCCTTATCCAGCACCAATAGTATGAACTAAGTAGTACCTTTTAGGAGAATAAGTGACTCTGGTATTCTCAGTTGCTGGTCCATAAAAGTAAATATCAAAATTGAAATCAATAGCTTATTGATCCAAAAGGAGTTGTTGTCTTTGTCTTTAATAAGTCTGCTGGGAGCTTCAAGTTTTGGGCACACCAGAGCTTTAACTAACCGAGGCTCAACTACTTGAAATTATGAATTATGTTTCTCTTGTACTTCAGGTATAAGAGAAGAAAGAAAATGTTATGTTTAGGCCCATTGTCCAGAAAAGATGCTGTAAGGTGCAAATGACTTCAAGTCCAACCAAAGTTGTCAGGGCATAACATATAGTATAGGTAGGGAAGAAAGAGAGAAGGAAGAAAGGAAAGGTAGAGGGAAGGAGGAGGGAAGAGAGCATGGAAGAGGGTGAGAAAGAGGGAAAGAGAAGGGGAGTGGGGAAATTTATTGTTCATCGTAATTAAAATAGAGAATTTGGATTTCAGTTTGATTTGACTCAGGGTTCTAACATTATCACCACCCTCAGGCCTCACATGATGATTCCACTCTCAGGCCTCGTATGATGATCCCCAGGACATTCAATTTTCATTATCAGAGTCAATCTAGTGAAAGAAGGGTAGTTTTCTTAATTGCTTAAGTGCGAGTCACAGTCCTGATTGATCTAACTCAGTGCTTCCCTACTGGGGACGGTTTTGCACCCTGGAAATAGTGGGAAATGTCTGGAGACATTTTTGGCTGCCACAGTATAAGGGTATGATAGCAAAGAATGGAGCCTGCTAATGCTCCTGGCATCTTGCAGACAGATGCCAGAGAAACTGCTCAATGTCCTTCAGTGTCCAAGATAGCCAAAATGTTATGTGTTTCATGGAAAAACACTGGTTTAAGGAAAACAGGTGTCTCGATGCCTGGAAGTTAGAAACATATCATCTGTACCAAGAAGACTAAAGCTTGGGAACAGCAGATATTCACCTGAAAATCTGGCAGCTGTTATCCATGACAGAGACATATGTTATTACAACAGACAGGAGGTGAAATGTGCACATATCTGAAGCTGAAGCCTGCTGTACTCTTAATTAGTCTTATAAACCATAGTTTATTCATCTTAAACCAAATGAATCTCTGCCTAGTGTTGCATGGGGTTTTTGTATGGAGAAAAAAATATGACCTATGTTTGAAAAGAGCTAATATATAAAGGTATTTTTGGCTTGTATTAGTAAAAATTATTCTCTTAGACTTGGAGAAGGCAATGGCAGCCCACTCCAGTACTCTTGCCTGGAAAATCCCATGGACGGAGGAGCCTGGTGGGCAGTAGTCCATGGGGTCGCGAAGAGTCGGACATGACTGAGCGACTTCACTTTCACTTTTCACTTTCATGCATTGGAGAAGGAAATGGCAACCCACTCCAGTTTTCTCGCCTGGAGAATCCCAGGGATGGGGGAGCCTGCCGTCTAGGGGTCGCACAGAGTTGAACACAGCTGAAGCGACAGCAGCAGTAGCAGCAGCAGCATTCTCTTAGAATCTTAATTTTTAAGGCCAGCAACCTCCAAGATAATATATCTTCTTTATCTGCAAACACATATATGTATCATATAATTCACTGTATGATATCCAGTTATTAAAAAATAAATTATATTCACTGGGATCTGCCATAGGAAAGTAGATTAGATATTTACAGAAATGCATGGAGTTCTTAACTTTTTTCCACTTTGCAGTAAAAGGAAGATGATTTTCTGATTAACATATGCTTTCCTTCAAATGATATATTATTTGGTCTCTTGAATGTTCAGGTATTATTTCAAGATCAGCATTCCATGCATTATTAGCACACGTGTTTTCTACTTATTATAGTATTTAATGGAATATTGTAACATAGTGTAATAATGCATGTTATACTGCTCCAACTTTGAAGTTAAAGCTAACCACATGAAAATTTTATAATAGATCTTAATAATGTTTATAATAGATCTTGATAATGTTTCTACAAGAGAATAAGTGTTCAGCACTCAGCCTTTACTCAATAAACATTTTTGAGTACCCACTGGCTGTCAGGCACTGCGCCACACACTGTGTCTTTGAAGTCACGAGAGAGACTGACCCTGTTATCTTTATGGAACTTTCAAGAACATTCTATGATAAATGTTTTTAGTGTTATTACATTTGTGACTGAGCTATTTTAAAAGTTCATGGTAAACTTAAAATTTTCATATAAAGTAACTGTCTCAAGAATTAGGACTTGCCAGAAAACACAATAGTAGGAATTAGCTTTTGAGAATTGAAAACATCTTGTTAAGTGGTCCCCAGTCAGTCAAACAAATCAAGCAGTGATAGCTTACCTGTCAAGAACCTTTAAAAAAATCATTATAAAGTGAACCTTTGGAATTTATGGGAATTTAAAGAAGTAAAATCAAATTCATATTCTTTCCTCTTTTTCAGCTTCTGCTCCAGATTTTTCAAAGACTCCAATGAAAAAATTGATTCAGGTGCAGGTGGGCAGTGAGGTCAACTTGGATTGTAAACCCAGAGCTTCCCCCAGGGCACTCTCCTCCTGGAAGAAAGGAGAGATGATCGTTCAGGAAAATGAAAGGTATTCTGTGGCCCATAAAGGTGGTGATTTACATGCTTCTTGTTTTCCATAGCAATGCTGAAGGAGGCTTTCAATATGAAATGAAATACAGTAGCATTTCAATAAAATGTGAGGTGTTCAGGAACCACAATAGCAGTATTTTTTTTGTAATACTCTTGAGATGATACTAATCAGGTTTTGAAATCTAAAAACAGATTTACCTCACCTCTTCCAGCATAGAGTATTTTAGAAACAAGTTTCTTCCCCATTTGACTGGTAAGACTCAAAACTGGAATGACAGAAGAATGCAGTCCCTGGACCCAGGCTCTCAGCTCCTAGTGGCCCAACATCTCAGGGCAAAGAAAAGAGAAGACGGCAGTATACACCCGATGAATATCAATCTTGGTGCCCTATATTGAAGTCATTTTACGGGTATTAGTTTAAGCAAAGGCTCTCTTGATTTCCTGACTGCTATAATAACATTTAAAATGAAGATGCAGAATAGGGCTTAGTTAAAAGCACAGATTTTGGAGCAAGACTGTTGAGTTCCAATCTGTATTCTTTTACCAGATAAAGGAAGTGACTTACTCTTTGTGTGTTTTGAGTCCTCATTTGTTAATTAATAGGATTAGCACATACATCACATTATGAGGGTTGGTATGTGGATAAAACCCATAAATATCTATACAGCACTTAGGTCAGAACCTGGCAGAGAAGAAACATAAGTATTGGGTATTGTTATTATTGATTGAGTACTTTCTACCTCTTGGAACCTTGTGCTGAAAGCTTCTGATAAGTGGAATGATAGCTGCAAACATGTCCATGTCCTTCTAGAGAATTTGATTATATTATGTTACATGACAAAAGATAATGAAAGTTAAAGGTGAAATTAAGGTTGCCAACAACTTAAAATGGGGAGATTATCTTGGATCCTCTGGTTGGGCATTTGAAAGGGGAAGAAGATAGCAGAAGTGTTTGAAAGAAATGTATGATAATGAAGGAAGGTATAGGAGAAATTTCCAGTATGAGGGAGACCCTCATTGGGAATGCTGACTTTGAAGGTGGTGGGAGGGGCCAATGAACAAAGGAATTCCAGATTCCTCTACTGCTACTGCTAAGTCACTTCAGTCCTGTTTGACTCTGTGTTACCCCATAGACGGCAGCCACCAGGCTCCCTCATCCCTGGGATTCTCCAGGCAAGAACACTGGAGTGGGTTGCCATTTCCTTCTCCAATGCATGAAAGTGAAAAGTCAAAGTGAAGTCTCTCAGTCGTGTCCTACTCTTTGCAACCCCATGGGCTGCAGCCTACCAGGCTCCTCCATGTATGGGATTTTCCAGGCAAAGTACTGGAGTGGGGTGCCATTGCCTTCTCCACCAGATTCCTCTATCAAAGGGGAAAATCATCAGTTGACAGCAAGGAAATAGGGATATCAGTTCCACAACTTTAATGAAGTGAATTCTTCCAACAATGCAAAGGAGCAGAAAATGATTTCAGAACCTTCCAGAGTAACACAGGGCTTCCCAAGTGTCTCAGTGGTAAAGAATCCACCTCCCAATGCAGAAGACATTCGTTTGATCCCTGGGGGATGGCAGGGGCTGGGGGTAGAGATCCCCTGGAAGAGGAAAGGGCAACCCACTTCGGTATTCTTGCCTTTGGAAATCCCAGAGACAGAGGAGCCTGGCAGGCTAGAGTCTGTGGGGTCGCAAGAGTCTGACATGATTTATCGATTGTAAACAACAGCAATGACAACAAAAGTAGCACAACACTAACAGCACTTTGATTTTAGCCCATTGTGACCCATACTGGACCTCTGACCTCCAGCACTGTAATATAATACATTTGTGTTGTTTTTGGCCACTAAGTTTATAGCAACTTGTAATTGGAGAAAAAGGAAACTGATACAGAATGCCACACATCTTATTTCCTTTAAATATTTTTGAAGCTCTGTGCTATTTATATCATATTATTTTCTCCATTTCACTAATGAAACAACTAAAGGAGGAGTTATGTAATTTGCCTAGAGTCACATAGCCAGAGTGAATTCCATAGCTAGGGCATAACCATGAAGCGTTCTCAGGGCAACATTGTGTGTAGAGAACATAGAATCTGAGAGGTGGTCTCAGCCTTTGAAGTCATGGGGTCCAAATTATTCTTTTTGGAGATGGAGGGAAACAAGAAAGCAATTTCTTAGACCAAGAAATGTAAATTTACTTTTTTAAAACTGCTAAGGCTTACTGCAGACCGCCAGGTTGAACTGCTTTTAGATTATAGTCCCAAAGTTATTTTTGTGAGTTGGTTAGGATAACACAATCTGCTATTTCTATGATACTTTGTGGGGGACTATATGATACTTTATGCCTCAGGCAGCCACAGCAGGGTGACAAGGCAAAATTGTGAACTGAGCCGTTAGGAAACACAATCTAACCAAGTGCTAGGCAGTACAGAATAGATTTCTGGAACAGAAAAGTAATTAGTGATTTCGAATTTAATTGTCTAAGCCAGTTTAAACAGGTCAAGATACAAACTATTTAATTTTTACAATGCTGCAAGTTAAACCTTTCTGTATAAATGGTGACATTTTTGTTGTTGAAAACATTTTAAAGACTTTTAATTGTATACATAAATTAAATAGTAATTATGTTCCAAGGACTTAAATGCTTTGCACAATAATAAACACACTTGTTCTCACAGTAGTGCCTATAGTAGGCAGAGGTTTTAATCTTAACTTTAAAAGAGGACAGAAGATTAGCAGGTTTAGCTGAAGGACACAGGAGAGATTTACTCCCACTTTAGAGAATGGTGGGCTACCCTGTAACTCAACTGGTAAATAATCCAACTATAATGCAATTTGATCCCAGGGTTGGGAAGATCCCCCGGAAAAGGGAATGGGTACCCACTGCAGTATTCTGGCCTGGAGAATTCCATGGAGTCTATAGTCCATGGGGTCGCAGGAGTTGGAGATGACTGAGCGACTTTCAATTTACATAATGATGGAATGATGCACGAAAAAAATTTAAGGTATAGAATCTCACCTGGTATTTCTTACTTGGCCACTTGCTACATTAGTATAATTAAGTCACTTCTCTAACACCTATAAACATTGATCTCCTCATCCATAAGAGAAAGATAATAATTCCTACCTTCAGTTCAGTTATTCAGCCATGTCTGACTCTTTATGACCCCATTGACTACAGTATGCCAGCCTTCCCTGTCCATCACTAACTCCCAGAGCTTGCTCAAACTCATGTCCATCAAGTGGATGATGCTATCCAATATCTTATCCTCTGTCATCCCCTTCTGCTCCTGCCTTCAGTCTTTCCTAGCATCAGAGTATTTTCCAGTCTGTCAGTTCTTCCCATCAGGTGGCCAAAGTATTGGAGTTTCAGCTTCAGCATCAGAACTTCCAATGAAAATTCAGAGTTGATTTCCTTTAGGATTGACTGGTTTCATCTCCATGCAGTCCAAGGGACTCTCCAACACCACATTTCAGAAGCACCCATTCTTCAGTGCTCAGCTTTCTTTATAATCCAGCTCTCACATACATACATAACTACTGGAAAAAAACATAGCTTTGACTAGATGGATTTTTGTCAGCAAAGTAAGGTCTCTGATTTTTAATATGCTGTCAAGGTTGGTCATAGCTTTACTTCTAAGGAGCAAATGTCTTTTAATTTCATGGTGGCAGTTACCATCTGCAGTAATTTGGGAGCCTAGTGTTTCCATTGTTTCCTATCTATTTGCCATGAAGTGATGGAACCAGATGCCATGATCTTAGTTTTCTGAATGTTGAGTTTTAAGCCAGCTTTTTCACTCTCTTCTTTCATTTTGATGAAGAGGCACTTTAGTTCTTCTCTGCTTTCTGCCATAAGGGTGGTGTCATCTGCATATCTGAGATTATTGATATTTCTCCTGGCAATATTGATTCCAGCTTGTGCTTCATCCAGCCCAGACCTCACATGATATACTCTGTATATAAGTTAAATAAGCAGGGTGACAATATACAGCTTTGATGTACTCCTTTCACGATATGGAAACAGTCTAGTGTTTCATCTCTGGTTCTAACTGTTGTTTCTTGACTTACATACAAATTGCTCAGAAGGAAGCTAAGGTGATCTGGTATTCTCATCTCTTGAAAAATTTTCTACAGTTTGTTGTGATCCACACAGTCAAAGGCTTTGGCATAGTTAATAAAGCAGAAATAGGATGTTTTTCTGGAACTTTCTTGCTTTTTCTATGATCCAGCAGATGTTGGCAATTTGATCTCTGGTTCCTCTGCCTTTTCTAAATCCAACTTGAACATCTAGAAGTTCTCAGTTCATAAACTGTTGAAGCCTGGCTTGGAGAATTTTGAGTATTACTTTGTTAGCATGTGAGATGAGTGCAATTGTGAGGTAGTTTGAGCATTATTTGCATTGCCTTTCTTTGGGATTGGAATGAAAACTGACCTTTTGCAGCCCTGTGGCCACTGCTGAGTTTTCCAAATTTGCTGGCATATTGAGTGTAGCACTTTCATAGCATCATCTTTCAGGATTTGAAATAGCTCAACTGGAATTCCATCTCCTCCACTAGCTTGGTTCATAGTGATAATTACTTAAGGCCCACACTTCTTCCCATTCCAAGATCTCTGGCTCTAGGTGAGAGATCACACCATCATGGTTATCTGGGTCATAAAGATCTTTTTTGTATAGTTCTCCTGTGTATTCTTGCCATCTCTTCTTAATATCTTTTGCTTCTGTTAGGTCCAACAATTTCTGTCCTTAATTGTGCCCATCTTTGCATGAAATGTCCCCTTGGTATCTCTAATTTTCTTGAAGAGATCTCTAGTCTTTCCCATTCTAATGTTTTTCTCTATTTCTTTGCACTGATCCCTGAGGAAAGCTTTCTTATCTCACCTTGTTATTCTTTGAAACTCGCATTCAGATGGGTATATCTTCCCTTTCGCCTTCCCTTTAGCTTCTGTTCTTTTCTCAGCTATGTGTAAGGCCTCCTCAGACAGCCACTTTTCCTTTTTGCATTTCTTTTTCTTGAGGATGGTCTTGATCACTGCCTCCTGTACAATGTCACGAACCTCCGTCCATAGTTCTTCAGGGACTCTGTCAGATCTAATCCCTTTAATATATTTGTCACTTCCACTGTATAATCATTAGGGATTTGATTTAGGTCATGCCTGAATGGTCCAACCTAGATAGTATATTCAAAAGCAGAGACAGTACTTTGCAGACTAAGGTCCATCTAGTCAAAGCTATGGTTTTTCCTGTGGTCATGTAGGGATGTGAGAGTTGGACTGTAAAGAAGGCAGAACACCAAAGAATTGATGCTTTTGAACTGTGGTGTTGGAGAAGACTCTTGAGAGTCCCTTGGACTGCAAGGAGATCCAGCCAGTCCGTTCTGAAGGAGACCAACTGCAAGGAGATCCAACCAGTTCATTCTGAAGACCAACTGCAAGGAGATCCAACCAGTCCATTCTGAAGGAGATTAGCCCTGGGATTTCTTTGGAAGGAATAATGCTAAAGCTGGAACTCCAGTACTTTGGCCATCTCATGCGAAGAGTTGACTCATTGGAAAAAACCCTGATGCTAGGAGGGATTGGGGGCAGGAGGAGAAGGGGATGACAGAGGATGAGATGGCTGGATGGCATCACTGACTCGATGGACGTGAGTCTGAGTGAACTCTGGGAGTTGGTGATGGACAGGGAGGCCTGGCATGCTGTGATTCATGGGGTCACAAAGAGTTGGACACGACTGAGCAACTGAACTGAACTGAACTGAATGGTCTAGTGGTTTTCCCTATTTCCTTCAATATAAGTCTGAATTAGGCAATAAGGACTTCACGATCTGAGCCACAGTCAGCTCCTGGTCTTGTTTTTGCTAACTGTATAGAGCCTCTCCATCTTTGGCTGCAAAGAATATGATCAATCTGATTTCAGTATTGACCATCTGGTGATGTCCATGTGTAGAGTCTTCTCCTGTATTGTTGAAAGAGAGTTGCTATGACCAGAGCATTTTCTTGGCAAAACTCTGTTATCCTTGGTCCTGCTTCTTTCTGTACTCTAAAGCCAAATTTGCCTGTTAGTCCAGATATCTCTTGACTTCCTACTTTTGCATTCCAGTCCCCTAAAGGACTTCTCTTTTGAGTGTTAGTTGTAGAAGTTCTTGTAGGTGTTCATAGAACGTTTCAACGTCAACTTCTTGGGCATTAGTGGTTGGAGCATAGACTTGGGTTACTGTGATATTGAATAGTTTGCCTTGGAAACAAGCAGAGATAATTCTGTCGTTTTTGAGATTGTACCCAAGTACTGCATTTTGGACTCTTTTGTTGACTATAAAACTACTCTCTTTTTTCTAAGAGATTCTTGTCCTCAGTAGTAGATAAAATGGTCGTCAATTAAATTCACCCATCCCAATCCATTTTAGTTCACTGATTCCTAAAACGTTGATGTTCACTCTTGCCATCTCCTCTTTGACCACTTCCTATTTGTCTTGATTCATGGACCTAACATTCCAGCTTCCTATGCAGTATCATTCTTTACAGCACTGAAATTTATTTCCATCACCAGTCACATCCACAACTGGGTGTTGTTTTCTCTTTGACTCTGTCTCTTCCTTTTCTCCAGAATTATTTCTCCAGTAGCATATTGGGCACCTACCCAGCTGGGAAGTTCATCTTTCAGCATCATATTTTTTTGCCTTTTCATACTGGGAGCAAGATGGCGTAATATAAAGACATACGTTCATCTTCTCCTGTGAGAAGATGCAACTTGCAACTTGCTGCTGAACAACCATCAACAGGAGAATGTTGGATGCCAACCAAAAAAAAAAAAAGAGTATGTCCAAGGGCAAAAGAGAAGCCCCACAAGACGATAGGAGGGTCACAATCACATTTAGAAAATCACATTTAGAATCAAACCCCATACCTGCCAGATACGCTTGGAGAGCTCAAACAAAACCTTGTGTGCACCAGAACCCAAAGATCCCACAGAGACTGAGCCAGACCTGCCTTTGAGTGTCTCAGTATCTCCTGCGGAGGCATGGTTCAACAGTGGCCTATCCCAGGGTCAGGGGCTCTGGGTGCGGCAGACTGGGTCACACAGCATGTGGCATAGGCCTTCTTAGAGGAGGTCAGCATTCACCCCACCATAGCGCCACCAAGCAGATGACCCACAAACTGCAGAGCAATTATACCAAATAAATTCTCACACTGTTAAGAAAGTACCCAGGGTCAGGGGCTCTGGGTGCGGCAGAACTGGGTCACACAGCATGTGGCATAGGCCTTCTTAGAGGAGGTCAGCATTCACCCCACCATAGCGCCACCAAGCAGATGACCCACAAACTGCAGAGCAATTATACCAAATAAATTCTCACACTGTTAAGAAAGTTCTAGGACCCACAACAGATTCCCCATCCTGGGGATCTGGCAAAGGGACTAAGAATCCCCCCAGAGAATTTGACTTTGGAGGCCAGTGGGATTTGATTACAGAACTTACACAGGACTGGGGAGACAGACTTGGGGGGCACAAACAAAACCTTGTGTGCACCAGGATCCAGAAAAAAGGAGACTGACCCAGACTTGCCTGTGAGTGTCCAGGTGTCTCCGGTGGAAGCGTCGGTTGACCGTGGCTTACTGCAGGGTCAGGAGTACTGAATATAACCACTGTTGCACAAGACCTTTTGAAGGAGGTGGCCATTATCTTCATTCCTCCTTCCATAGTTTGGTCTCACATCAGACAACAGGGAGGGAACACAGCCCTGCACATCAATAGAAAATTGGATTAAAGATTTACTGAGCATGGCCCCACCTATCAGAACAAGACCCAGTTTCCCCTATAGTCAGTCTCTCCCATCAGGAAGCTTCCATAAAGCCTCTTATCCTTATCTTTCGGAGGGCAGCCGAATGAAACCACAGTCCCAGAAAACTAATCAAACTAGAACTACAGCCTTGTCTAACTCAGTGAAACTACGAGCCATGCCATGTAGGGCCACCAAGACTGATGGGTCATGGTGGAGAGTTCTGACAAAATGTGGTCCACTGGAGAAGGGAATGGCAAACCACTTCAGTATTCTTGCCTTGAGAACCCCATGAACAGTATGAAAAGGCAAAAAGATAAGACACTGAATGATAAACTCCTACCTTATACAGTTGCTATAAAGTAAGCATTTACCATGGTACACACTGTCTGTAGATACACTGATCAATAAGAATGAGGTAGTGGTTGTTGTTAGCATTGTTCAGTTGCTAAGTCATGTCTGACTCTTTGCAACCCTGTGAGCTGTAGCACACAAGGCTTCCCTGTCCTTGACTGTCTCCCTGAGTTTGCTCAAACTCACATATCCATTGAGTCAGTGATGCCATCCAACCATCTCATCCTCTGTCACCTCCTGCCCCTGCCCTCATACTTTCCCAGTATCAGGGTCTTTTACAAACAGACGGTTCTTCTCATCAAGTAGCCAAAGGATATTCAGCTTCAACATCAATCCTTCCAATGACTATTCAGGGTTGATTTCCTTTCAGATTGACTGGTTTGATCTCTTTGCTGTCTAAGGGACTCTCAAAAGTCTTCTCCAGCAGCACAGTTCAAAAACCTCAATTCTTGGGTGCCAGCCTCCTTTATGGTCCAACTCTGACATCTGTACATGACTACTGGAAAAACTATAGCTTTTACTATGCAGACCAATGAGGTAACATTATAAATAAAGCATTGGAAGAAGCAGTGGCTGAAAGATGTAGAAGTTTTTGTTGGTAGATTGGGCTACTCATTGATTGGTTGGTCTCTTGAAAGGTTGACAGTTAAAGCTACCCAGAGTCCATACTCATCAAAGATACATACCTTTTTTATCCTGTTGCTTCCAGCTTCCCGTCGTGAACCAGGCTGGCTGCTGGATGGCTTCAGCCTCTCAGAGACATTCTTCCCAGTGTCATCCCCTGATGACAGGAGAAAGGAAGGTAGAAATCAAGGTCTACTTACTTCCTTTTAAGAAACTTCCCAGAAGTTCCATCCAACAATTTTCCTTATGGAAAATTAGTTCTTTGGCCAAGTTTGTCAGAAGTTAGTTCCCTAGCCAAATGTAGCTGCCATAGAATTGGGAAATACAGATTTATTTCCTGGATGAGAATATGCCCAATGAGAAATTGAGATTATGAGTTAAGAGGGAAGGAGGGGAAAGTGGTGGTCACTCCAACCCTATCTCATGTTTATTAATGTTGTCTCTCTGACCTCTGTATCAGACCTGGCTTTCCTGCATTGCAGGTGGATTCTTCACCGTCTGAGCCACCAAGGAAGCCCTTTTAAGCCTTCTGACCTTCTACTTTGTATGATGTATTTTTTTAATTGTTTTATTCAGTGCCTTTATTTTTAACTGGAGGATAATTGCTCTACAATACTGTGCTGCTTTCTGCCACACATCAACATAAATCAGCCCTAGGCATGCATATGTCTTCTCCCTCCTGAACCTCCCATTTGAAGTACTTCTAACATCTCCTCAGTGAATAAGGAAAGTTTCAGGTATAAAAATGAGGTTAAAAAGAGGAAACACATTTAAGGAAAGGGTCATAGTGCTACACTTTTTCACAGGTATCTTAGTTTGAGATTTTACAACAAAACACCATAAACTGCGTGGCTTAAACACTGTAAATTTATTCTTCACAGTTCTGTAGGATGGGAGCCCAGAATCAGGGTACCAGCATGGTTGACTTCTGGTAAGGACATCTGCCTTCTCATTATCTCCTTGACAAGGCAGAAAGAGCCGGAGAGCTCTCTGAGGTCTTGTCTATAAGGGCACTAATTCTGTTCATCAAGGTTCTGTCTACCCTCATGACCAAATCCCTTCCTAGAGGCCCTGCCTCTGAACACCATCACATTGGAGACAAGGATTTAACATAAAAATGTTGGGAAACACTAATACTCAGTGTATGGCACCAGGGCTGGTGGTTTGGATTTTGCTTTTATCTCTTTGGACAGCAGCAGCACTGATAAGCCAGGGCCTTGATGCTTAGGGGAAAAGCTGCTCGAAGCAATTATGGAACAAGTTGCAGAATTGAATCTTCTCCAAGTTCATGTGAAATTGGAGTGGGCCTCAGCCATCACTTGGCAACAGAAACCCCTATCTATCCCTCTTGGTCTGCAGCCTTAAGCCAAATTGGGGAAGCACTTTAAATGATAGATTTATTATGGTTGTTCAATCATGGGCTGTTCCAGCATAACACATGCAGATTCAGATCTCATCTTGGGGACAAATGAATTCACTAGTGAATTTAAAAATATAAGATAAGGCAAAAAAAATTTTTTGTTAACATATTTATGGCAAGATTTTCAATCCATTTCTTACTTAATTACTTTGATTGTACTTTGTTTTTTTCTTTGATGTTTTTAGGTAAATCAAGATGGGTTTATCAGTGAATAAGAAACTTAGGATAAATAGGAAAGCTTTCCCTAGCCTAGCTTAGGGGTTGTTGACAGTTGTTCTTTCAGTAAACCTCTATATACATTCTCAGGTGATGCTAGTGATAAAGAACCTGCCTTCTAATACAGGAGACATAAGAGACACAGCTTCAATTCCTGGGTCAGAAAGAAGGGAAAGGCTACCTACTCCAGTTTTCTTGCCTGGAGAATCCAGTAGGAAGAGAAGCCTGGTGGGTTACAATCCATGGGGTTGCAAAAAGCCAGACATGGCTGAAGTGACCAAGCGCACACACACACATGCATAAACACGTGTCAATATTTATATCTAGTATGCTATTGAGACATAAACGTAGATATCTGTGTGTTTATATAGATACATAGTATCATTCAAACCCTAACCAGAGAAACAAATGCAAGGATTAAATGTGTCTTTTAAATTGATAGATATACCCAATGTAAACCACACAATATGTTTGAATAATTATAGTTTATGTGGTGTGAAGGTCTTTGTATTAGCACAGTAACAGCTTTGTCGTTTTGCATCAGCCATAGTATTGTGGATCTAAGTGAATGAGACACCTGAATTACTACAGAAAAGTTTTAAGGAAAGCAGTGTTAATGCTTTCAAGTAGAGAGAACCTTTCAAACTAAGGTAATAAAGAGATTAGTTCACAACAGAGGTCTTAGTGAATCTGATCTGAATAGATAATAAGGGCTTATATTGAAATAATGTTTCCTGAGCTCTTAAAATTAAGTGCTCATTCATTCACTTGAAATATTTTGAATACCTACTATGTGCTAGGCACTAGGTTTAAATTTCGTTAGAGAAGCCCATCCCATTGTTTGTAGCTTTACAGGGTATGAAGACAGATATCAGAGGACAGTTATAATAAAACTCAAATGGCAAAGTACAGAATGTTCAGTGATTAGCTGAACAGACCCCATCTTCTAGTTAGAGGGTAGAGCAGGGTTTCTGGCAGATGTAATATGTATAGGAAGACTTGAACGATGACTGGGATCCACTGGAGAAGAGTGTTCTGGCCAGGAGGAACAGCATGTGTGAAGACACAAAGGCAATAACAGCATAGTCATTTGATGTTCAGTGAACCTGTTCAGGTGTAAAGTGATTTAGGAGAGAAGGCTGTGGAGAGAGGCCATGAAGGTGAGCAAGGACTTTATTGTGAGTGGCACAGAAAACCAAATGAAATAAACAGTTCCAACTTTATTTCTGATGAAAGCAACAAAATAAAATGGCAATAAAATAGTAAATAAAATATCACATTTATTTATTTTTAAAATTTTTATTGAAATATAAACCATACAGTGTTAATATCTGCTGCACAACAAAGTGATCAGTTTGCATATATACACGTTCTGTTCATGTTCTTTTCCATATGGTTTATCATAAGATACTGAATTTAGTTCCCTGTGCTATACAGTAGGACCTTGTTGTTTATCCATTCTATTTGTAATAGTTTGCGTCTGCTAATCCCAAACTCCCACTCCATCCCTCTGCCACTCTCCTCTACCTTGGCAAGCACAGGTTTGACTCTATGAGTCAGTTTATGTTTTGTAGATAAGCTCATTTGTGTCATATTTTAAAGTCCACGTATGTATGGTATGGTGTGTATCTTTCTCTGTCTGACTTTGCTTCATAAGATAATCTCTAGGTCCATCCATGCTGCTGCCAATGGCATTATTTCATTCTTTTTGAATGGCTGAGTAGTGTGGCATTGTGTGTGTTTGTGTGTGTGTATATGTATGTATACATATGTGTGTGTGTGTGTGTGTGTATTAGGATTTCTTCTATTGATGGACATTTACATTGTTTTCATGTCTTGGCTACTATTGTAAATAATGCTGCAGTGAACATTGGGGTACATATATCTTTGAGAATTACAGTTTTCTCTGGATATTTGAGGGCTTTCCAGATGGCACTTGTGGTAAAGAACGTATCTGCCAATGTAGAAGATGTAAGAGACTTAGGTTTGATCCCTGGGTCAGGAAGATCCCCTGGAGGAGGGTGTCGCAACCCACTGCAATATTCTTGCCTGGGAATCTCACAGACAGAGGAGCTAGAAGGCTATAGTCCATAAGGTCTGAAAGAGCCAGACACAACTGAAGTGACTTAGCATTAACTGGATATATGCACCCATTAACTGGATATTTTCCCAGGGGAAAGAGAAAATTTATGTTCTTAAAAAATCACAATGGTGGCAATAGACAGCATGTATTAAAATCACTGCAACCTAAGGCAACAGTCCCAGTTAGTAACAACTGAGCAGTCTGAGCAAGAAAGAATTAGAACCCAAACTAAAGAAATAGCAAAGAGAATAGAGAGGGTTGTGAACCAGTTAAATTAACAGGACACAGGATTTGATTCAATTAAAGATGAGGAGGGAAGATGCTAGTAAAAGTCAAATCCTAAATTTCCATTTCAGATATCAGGATTGTGTTAGACCTAGTTAGTAAGACAGGGACCAATACAGAAAGAGTGGAGGGGAGGGCAAATGTGATACATTCAGTTTAAAGCTATTTCAGTTTGATCTGCTTGTTGACAAACCAACTGGATATATCTATGTGGGTTTGGAGATTGACTGGAACTCAGCAATGAGGCCTGAGCTATAGATAGAAGTTTAGGTGTTGTGTGTATATAAATGGTAGCTGAAAGCATGGCAGTGGATAAAAGTTTCTAGGCAGGTACATATCATTAAGTAGCAAATCTTTTACTTAAAAGAGAGCCTGTATCTTTAATTCTGAAGCTGATAGAAATGTAAATGTAAGTAGAGGATGCCTATTTTTACAACATCATTTAAATGACCGATAGTCACAATTGATTTGTATAGTAATTGATTTATTAAGTAAAGGTCTACTTGTTGATTGGAATGCAGATATTCTAAACTTTTAAATTACTAGTATTAATTGTGATAAAGTTTTTCCCCTTCTTTTTGTTTTATGTTTGTATCATCTAGTACTAAGAACAACTATTCAGCTTTTTACCCTATAAAACAGAGGTTTTCTTTATAAACAGAAATGCAGTACCCTTTCAAGCATACAATGGTATTTCACTAAATGTCAAAATTTTAGTGCTTTTATATTCATTTACTTAAATTCACATATTTCAAAAGACTTCAATTAAAACAGAATGTTTTGTCTCCTTTCGGCCAAGAAGAATTGTAAAAGATGCTTGAGAATGTGAATAGGCATGGTATGCAAGAAGAGAAAGCCAGCTGGCATATTTTAGAGAATGTTTAGCTTTTTTGTATCACTTAGTGGTACTTAAAACACATTAGCCAATTATATTTAAAAATGGGGTTTTCTCTTGAATGCTATTGCTTATAACAGTAAATATTTTATTACAATAGCCTCAATTCAGCAGAGAGTCTAAGAATGACCCATTACTTCTAATTAGACACATTAAAGTTGTCTCAAAGATTTTAGGCAGCATTTAATACTATAGAAATTTAAATGCTTTCTAAAGAAATAAATAAAGATTTCCCCAAATATTAATAGCCATAATCCAGTGTTTTAAAATATATTAGCCAATTTTAATGTTTTTTTTTACATGTAGTTAGAAGCTGGCTTTAAAAGTCAGTTAGCTTTGTATGCTGTATGATTCCATGTATATGTAATACCTGAAAAAGTCTGCTTTACAGTCATAAAACAGTGATCACTGTTTGTCCAGAACTCAGAGTGGGAGGAGAGATTGTCTCTTTTGGGTCATGGTAGAATTTGGAGGGTAAGGGAATTGTTCTAGACCTTGATTATAACAATGGTTACATGACTGTATTCCTTCTTTAGAAGTCACTTAACTCTGTGCCAAAAAGGTTAATTATTTTGTCTATAAATTATACCTTAATATATTGAGCAAAATTTTGCATGCAATTTCAAATACATCTCCTGATTGCATGAGTAGCTTAATATAGGAGTTTCAGAGCTCAAGACATGCCCCCAACTGGTCACTTTGCCCCTCTGAGGACATGAATAGTTTGATGGTGTTACTTGGAAGTAGCATCTAAACTTTTGCCAGTAAACAAGAGAATTCGTCAGAGCAAGAGCCACTTGGCGTTTCTGCCGTCAGTGCTACTAGTCGCCACAGTCTTGTTTTGTAAAGATGTGTCTGGGGACTCTGTTACTATCCAGCAAATCTGTTAGATGGTATTTCTCTTGGCTGGAGCTTTTAGATGAAGATGAAGAATGTGTTTGCCAAATGGTTTCCGTCTCCATTTCTTCCCTATTTCCTCACATTTCTTGGCACTTCTGTGTCTTATCACACTGGAGTCGATTTTTCTTCATACTGTTCAAAAATGCTGTTCTCTCTCTGCCTGCCATTGCTCCTTTCACAAAAATCCAGACTGGATTATCTTCCTCGTCATCCATGGTATCCCCATCTCAACAGCTGTCCCCTCACACTGATCAGAGAAGTAATGAAGCTCAGAGAATTTCAATTCATCTACCCCTGGGCACATAAGCCAAGATCTCAACAAACCTGTACTCCTGTATCCTTCAGTTCAGTCTCTCAGTTGCGTCCGACTCTGTTATGCCACGGACTGCAACACACCAGGCTTCCTTGTTCATCACCACCTCCCAGAGCTTGCTCAAGCTCATGTCCATCAAGTCGTTGATGCCATCCAACCATCTTGTCATCCATCTCCTGTCCTCCTGCCTCAACCTTTCCCAGCATAAGGGTCTTTTCCAGTGAGTCAGCTCTTCGTTCAAGTGGCCAAAGGACTGTACCCTTAACTCCAGATTAATCTCTTACTGGTAAATTTACAGTAACAGAGGAAATTTAATTTATTTAACACATGTGATGTTGCCAGCTTTCAGGACCTGTATATTAGTTGTTTCGACACTGCTGTCTCTGCTTCATGTCTGCAGGGAAGGTACTAGGCTGTCCACTAGTTTCTCTTACTTTTCAACATTAGGGCCTATGCACTGGGCTTGGAATATAAAGATAAACCCTCAGGGAGTCCACACACATTCTGTTTAGGATGTGGAGGATTTACCATTAAGTTAATTTGGGAGAGACTGTATGATAAAGGTGACTGTACATAGTTTATTCTACAGTATGGGGCATTCTGGTGAGTAAGGGGTCCCTGTTGGTAATTCCCGCCAAGACAACACAGAGAAACCAAGGCTTGTCTGAGGAAATGCGACATTTCCACCCTGTCTGTCATGCAGATGTTTGTAAAACAGAAAGAAGCACAAAGAAGAGCTGTCTCAGCCAGCATCTCAGGGAAGTGGCAAGCAACTCCATTCATAGAGGTATCTCAAAGGAAGTGATGATGAAGCTCCATTGTGAAGGATCTATGAAACCAAGCAAAGCAAAAATAGTAGGGAAAACACCATCTGAACAAAATCATTGCATGGACAAGAAGGAAAACTGCTTATATATTTCAATTATGTCCAAAGTAAAGTTCTCATATAACTCGGAAAATGAGAAAGGCTAACCTGAGTTCCTTCTCAGATAGAGAACCATCTTTCTCCTTCAGAGGATGTGAACCCTGAAGGAGGATAATTTTTCCTGAAGGGGAGGTTGATACACCTGGGTAAATACACAAGAATCTCAGAAAACAGAGAACATTCCTCTCTGTCACTGGGTTCCCCAACCCATACCTCCCTTTCTCTTATGCATCCAGCTGGGAACAGCTCTTCGTTCAAGTGGCCAAAGGACTGTACCCTTAACTCCAGATTAATCTCTTACTGGTAAATTTACAGTAACAGAGGAAATTTAATTTATTTAACACATGTGATGTTGCCAGCTTTCAGGACCTGTATATTAGTTGTTTCGACACTGCTGTCTCTGCTTCATGTCTGCAGGGAAGGTACTAGGCTGTCCACTAGTTTCTCTTATCTTTTCAACATTAGGGCCTATGCACTGGGCTTGGAATATAAAGATAAACCCTCAGGGAGTCCACACACATTCTGTTTAGGATGTGGAGGATTTACCATTAAGTTAATTTGGGAGAGACTGTATGATAAAGGTGACTGTACATAGTTTATTCTACAGTATGGGGCATTCTGGTGAGTAAGGGGTCCCTGTTGGTAATTCCCGCCAAGACAACACAGAGAAACCAAGGCTTGTCTGAGGAAATGCGACATTTCCACCCTGTCTGTCATGCAGATGTTTGTAAAACAGAAAGAAGCACAAAGAAGAGCTGTCTCAGCCAGCATCTCAGGGAAGTGGCAAGCAACTCCATTCATAGAGGTATCTCAAAGGAAGTGATGATGAAGCTCCATTGTGAAGGATCTATGAAACCAAGCAAAGCAAAAATAGTAGGGAAAACACCATCTGAACAAAATCATTGCATGCACAAGAAGGAAAACTGCTTATATATTTCAATTATGTCCAAAGTAAAGTTCTCATATAACTCGGAAAATGAGAAAGGCTAACCTGAGTTCCTTCTCAGATAGAGAACCATCTTTCTCCTTCAGAGGATGTGAACCCTGAAGGAGGATAATTTTTCCTGAAGGGGAGGTTGATACACCTGGGTAAATACACAAGAATCTCAGAAAACAGAGAACATTCCTCTCTGTCACTGGGTTCCCCAACCCATACCTCCCTTTCTCTTATGCATCCAGCTGGGAAAAGAAGAGGAAAAAGGTGCATTTCCCACATAATCCCCACACTGTAAGAGCATAAACTACTATTTAAGAGAAGAGAGGAGTCGGTGCAGCCCAAGACTGGGTTTTGAATGGGACTCATAAGAAGGGATCATAATCACTTCTCTCCTCTTTCCCATATTCTCCAGCCACAAAGAAGACCTACAGATCTTCTCCTCTTAACTGCAGTCAGCTTAATTTTCTGCCTATTTGTATCATTATTTACATGCATACTAATTCTGTGCATATTACTCATTGTGTCAGATGAAGTTAAGTGTATATTTTATTTGCTTCTTGATTTAATTTTAGTAAGTGGAAAGAGCAGAGCAATGAAATAAAAAAGATATTGGTCAAATTGTGACTCTGCCATTTACTACACAAGTGTGATGTTAGTCAAGTTACTTAACCCCTGAGCCTTGGTTTCCTTATTTTGTGCATTAAGGCCAGAAATTCTTACCATGCAGAGTCAGAGGCAGTCAGTATATTAGGTGGCTTTTGCTTGGTGGCATAGCCAGCTCTTAGCAAGAGGTTGGCTAAAAAGACTCATCTTGGTTGACAGGTAGAGTAAGGACAAGTTACTTCCAACTCTGTCCTGCCCCGTTTCTCTTACATTCTTCTTCTTTTTTTTTTTTTTACTTTATTTTGCTTTTCAATACTGTATTGATTTTGTCATACATTGACATGAATCCACCACGAGTGTCTATATATTTGTTTATTTTAATTGGAGGCTAAATACTTCACAATATTGTATTGGTTTTGCCATACATCAACATGAATCCACCACAGGTGTACACGTGCTCCCCATCCTGAACCCCCCTCCCACGTCCCTCCCCATACCATCCATCTGGGTCATCCTGATGCCCCAGCCCCAAGCATCCTGTATCATGCATCAAACTTGGACTGGCGATTCATTTCATATATGATATTATATATGTTTCAATGCCATTCTGCCAAATCATCCCACCCTTTCCCTCTCCCACAGAGTCCAAAAGACTGTTCTATATTTCTGTATCTCTTCTGCTGTCTTTCATACAGGGTTATCATTCTTTCTAAATTCCATATATATGCATTAGTATATTGTATTGGTATTTTTCTTTCTGGCTTACCTCACTCTGTATAATAGGCTCCAGTTTCACCCACCTCATGAGAACTGGTTCAAATGTATTCTTTTTAGTGGCTGAGTAATACTCCATTGTATATATGTACCACAGCTTTCTTATCCATTCATCTGCTAATGGACATCTAGGTTGCTTCCATGTCCTGGCTATTATAAACAGTGCTGTGATGAACATTGGGGTACATGTGTCTCTTTCAATTCTAGTTTCCTCAGTATGTATGCCCAATAGTGGAATTGCTGGGTCATAAGGCAGTTCTATTTCCAGTTTTTTTAAGTAATCTCCACACTGTTCTCCATAGTGGCTGTACTAGTTTGCATTCCCACCAATAGTATAAGAGGGTTCCCTTTTCTGCACACTCTCTTCAGCGTGTATTCCTTATAGACTTTTGGATAGCAGCCATTCTGACTGGTGTGAAATGGTACCTCATCATGGTTTTGATTTGCATTTCTCTGATAATGAGTGATGTTGAGCATCTTTTCATGTGTTAGCCATCTGTATGTCTTCTTTGGAGAAATGTCTATTTAGTTCTTTGGGCCATTTTTTGATTGGGTCATTTATTTTTCTGGAATTGAGCTGCAGGAGTTGCTTCTATATTTTTGAGATTAATTCTTTGTCAGTTGCTTCATTTGCTTTTATTTTCTCCTATTCTGAAGGCTGTCTTTTCCCCTTGCTAGAGTTTTGTTTATTGTGCAAAAGCTTTTAATTTTAACTAGGTCCTATTTGTTTATTTTCGCTTTTATTCCCAATATTCTGGGAGGTGGGTCGTAGAGGATCCTGCTGTGATTTATGTCAGAGAGTGTTTTGTCTATGTTCTCCTCTAGGAGTTTTATAGTTTCATTGCTTCCATGTCCTGGCTATTATAAACAGTGCTGTGATGAACATTGGGGTACATGTGTCTCTTTCAATTCTAGTTTCCTCAGTATGTATGCCCAATAGTGGAATTGCTGGGTCATAAGGCAGTTCTATTTCCAGTTTTTTTAAGTAATCTCCACACTGTTCTCCATAGTGGCTGTACTAGTTTGCATTCCCACCAATAGTATAAGAGGGTTCCCTTTTCTGCACACTCTCTTCAGCGTGTATTCCTTATAGACTTTTGGATAGCAGCCATTCTGACTGGTGTGAAATGGTACCTCATCATGGTTTTGATTTGCATTTCTCTGATAATGAGTGATGTTGAGCATCTTTTCATGTGTTAGCCATCTGTATGTCTTCTTTGGAGAAATGTCTATTTAGTTCTTTGGGCCATTTTTTGATTGGGTCATTTATTTTTCTGGAATTGAGCTGCAGGAGTTGCTTCTATATTTTTGAGATTAATTCTTTGTCAGTTGCTTCATTTGCTTTTATTTTCTCCTATTCTGAAGGCTGTCTTTTCCCCTTGCTAGAGTTTTGTTTATTGTGCAAAAGCTTTTAATTTTAACTAGGTCCTATTTGTTTATTTTCGCTTTTATTCCCAATATTCTGGGAGGTGGGTCGTAGAGGATCCTGCTGTGATTTATGTCAGAGAGTGTTTTGTCTATGTTCTCCTCTAGGAGTTTTATAGTTTCTGGTCTTACATCTAGATCTTTAATTCATTTTGAGTTTATTTTTGTGTACGGTGTTAGAAAGTGTTCTAGTTTCATTATTTTACAAGTGGTTGACCAGTTTCCCAGCACCACTTGTTAAAGAGATTGTCTTTTCTCCATTGTATATTCTTGCCTCCTTTGTCAAAGATAAGATGTCCGTAGGTGCATGGATTTATCTCAGGGCTTTCTATTTTGTTCCATTGATCTATATTTCTGTCTTTGTGCCAGTATGATACTGTTTTGATGACTGTGGCTTTATAGGAGAGCCTGAAGTCAGGCAGGTTGATTCCTCCAATTCCCTTCTTCTTTCTCAAGATTGCTTTGGCTATTCAAGGTTTTTTGTATTTCCATACAAATTGTGAAGTTATTTGTTCTAGCTCTGTGAAAAATACCATTGGTAGCTCGATAGGGGGAAATATACCGTGTTCATGGATCGGAAGAATCAATATAGTGAAAATGAGTATGCTACCCAAAGCGATCTCTTACATTCTTTTTTTGTCTCAGTAGACTCTAGTTGCAATAATAAAAATAATAAAATGAAATATATGAAGCATCCACTATGGTGGTGGCTTCTACAAAGGCTCTCAAAAAAATGTATCTGCTACTGTTGATACAGTTTTTTTGAATTTATTTGATTGAAGTATGTTTGATTTACAATTTTGTGTTAATTTCAGCTGTACAGCAAAATGATTCAGTTACTATTGTTCTTTGGTTGCTAAGTCAAGTTCAACTCTTTTGCAATCCCATAGACTGCTTCCTGCCAGGCTCCTCTGTCCATGGGATTTTCCAGACAAGGATACTAGAATGGGTTGCCATTTATTCCCCAGGAGACCCTCCTGATCCAGGGATCAAACCTATATCTCCAGAAATGCAAGAGGATTTCTTACCACTGAGCCACACACACAGTGTATATACACATATGTATGTTCTTTATATATATTATTTTTCATATTCTTTTCCATTTTGGTTTATCATAGGGTATTGAATATAGTTCCTGGGCTATACAGTAGGACCTTGTTTATCTACCCTATATATAACAGTTTGCATCTGCTAATCCTCACATCTACATTTTTAATACTATTTTTTCCATCATGTTACTCATATACATTAAGAGTAATAAGACTGGGTTAAAAAGAAAGATGAGCAAAGACCTTTCTTAAAACAAAACAAAAAAGACCTTTCTTTTTTACAGCAACTGGTTTTGAGCTTTATGTTATTTAACCTCAAGTGAATAAATTCTACCCACGTATTATTAAGAATTGGCAGCTTTCTAATGTCTTCCTGAAATTATATCAACTAAATTTTGCCTATGACCGTGTGGTTCTTATATCCATATTTTAAATTTGAGTTTTATGAATGTAAAGTTTAGGGCACCTTTAAAAATATTTTGTCAGTTTATGATTTTGGTAGAGGGAAAGCTGGTTAATGAATTTGAATGTCTGGGCATTGGAATTCACCTCCAGCCAGTTCTGTGTTAGAACTGGGTACATTAATTCATAATGATGCTCAGCATAGATGTTTTATTTACTGGGTGCATCTCCCCATACCACATCCATATGGTCATATAGATTTTCTCACTCAAGCCCCAGAATCCCATGTGCATTTGCCTACAGCCTAATCATGTTCTATATCCCTGCTTTCACTGAAAATTTAAAGAAAAACTATTTTGTCATAGAATCCTGTCATTTCATTATGTACTAACTTTGCGCATTTTCTGATAATAATGTTTAAGATAGAAAAAAAGAGGAACTTTCTCTCAGAATAAGAATATTGACTCCTATAACATTATCAAGAGTATATACCATTGCCTTTTTTATAATTCTTTTCTGTTTTAAAGGAAGACAAAGCAAAACTCTTATTGCAGTCTACATATATATTCCTGCATTTATAACTCTGTGTTTCCTTGGCTGGAATGTCTTTTTCTCCCAGCCCAGCAAACCCCTACTTATCAAGCAAGGCCCATCTTATTATTACTCACTATGGGAACCCTTTCCAAAGCCCAGTAGGTGAGATTCATTGCT
Source organism: Madoqua kirkii (assembly GCA_006408675.1). NCBI lineage: Eukaryota > Metazoa > Chordata > Mammalia > Artiodactyla > Bovidae > Madoqua > Madoqua kirkii. The sequence goes on from SJYC01054301.1 coordinate 25,641, forward strand.
CTTTCTTCTGCTTTACCCTTGAGACTTCTTTAGGCCCAACTGTGTCATTTAGCATAGTGTATTATGGCTCTTTGTGCAGAAGGTGGTCTTGCCTGGGTTATCATCTTCTCTATCTTTGTAGCCTAGATCGCCATTCCATACATGTTTATTCATTTGAGCATTCATTTCCTTATCAAGTATTTATTCTGTTCCTGCTTTATTGACTGTGCCAAAGCCATTGACTGTGTGGATCACAATGAACTGTGGAAAATTCTGAAAGAGATGGAAATACCAGACCACCGGACCTGCCTGTTGAGAAACCTGTTGAGGTCAGGAAGCAACATTTAGAACTGGCCATGGAACAACAGACTGGTTCCAAATAGGGAAAGGAGTATGTCAAGGCTGTATATTGTCACCTTGCTTATTTAACTTATATGCAGAGTACATCATGAGAAATGTTGGACTGCATGAATCACAAGCTGGAATCAAGATTGCCAGCAGAAATATCAATAACCTCAGATATGCAGATGACACCTTATGGCAGAAAGAGAAGAGGAACTAAAAAGCCTCTTGATGAAAGTGAAAGAGGGGAGTGAAAAAGTTGGCTTAAAGCTCAACATTCAGAAAATGAAGATCATGGCATCTGGTCCCATCCCTTTGTGGCAAATAAATGTGGAAACAGTGGACACAGTGTCAGACTTTATTTTGGGGGGCTCCAAAATCACTGCAGATGGTGACTGCAGTCATGAAATTAAAAAACGCTTGCTCCTCGGAAGGAAAGTTGTCACCAACCTAGATAGTATATTCAAAAGCAGAGACATTACTTTGCCAACAAAGGTCTGTCTAGTCAAGGCTATGGGTTTTCCAGTGGTTATGTATGAATGTGAGAGTTGGTCTATAAAGAAAACTGAGTGCTGAAGAACTGATGCTTTTGAACTATGGTGTTGGAGAAGACTCTTGAGAGTCCCTTGGACTGCAAGGAGATCCAACCAGTCCATCCTAAAGGAAATCAGTCCTGGGTGTTCATTGGAAGGACTAATGTTGAAGCTGAAACTCCAACACTTTGGCCACCTGATGAGAAGAGCTGACTCATTGGAAAAGACCCTGATTCTGGGAAAGACTGAGGGCAGGAGGAGAAAGGGACGACAGAGGATGAGATGGTTGGATGGCATCACTGACTCAATGTACATGGGTTTGGGTGGACTCCGGGAGTTGGTGATGGTTAGGGAAGCCTGGTGTGCTGTGGTTCATGGCGTCACAAAGAGTCGGACACGACTGAACGACTGAACTGAACTGAACTGTTTGCTTTAACTGTTGCTGCATACCAAATCACCTTCAAACTTAACAGTATAAAACAGCAATCATTGTATTATCTCTTGTGGTTTCCATGGGTCAGGAATTGGGGAAAGGCTTGGCTGGGCAGTGTTTGTTCAGAGCATCTCACATGGCTCTAGTCAGGCTTATGTTGGGGCTCCAGCAGCTGGGGCTGGCTGTGCACTGCTCTCTCTCTAGCCAGCCCATGGCTTCTCTATGGGCTAGTTTGGGTTCCCTCAAAACATAGCAGCCTCAGGGGATGCTGAAATATTTTAGGCCAATAAGAGCTTCAAGAGTGAATATTTAAGCAAGCAAAGTGGAAGTTTGATCGCCTAGGCTTCAAAGACACAAAACCTTATTTTCCTTTATTCCATTGGTTACCAGTGAATTCCCAACCTAACCGTATTCAAAAAGAGGGGAGTTGGACTTTCCATCTTCGTGGGAGAATTTGCAAGATTCTAGGAGAGCATTTAGGATGGGAAGTCCTTCTGTGGCCACTTTTGAGAAACGCAGTCTGGCACACCCACCACACGCCTTGTGTTGTGCTGGAATGAGAGGAAACCGCAGTGAACCCAACAGATATGGTCCCTTCCCCATGGAACTTGGAGGAGAGACCACATTTAATAGGGTAAAAATGCAATTATATTAGCCAACAAGGGGAAAAGTTATTTAATTATATAGGATATTTCAAGAAAGGCCTCTTTAAGGAAGTAACTATTGGACAAGAACTAAATAGTAAGAAGCAGTGGGTCATGCCAAGATGTGCCATTCATGAAGAGGCACTGACACAAACAAAGGCCAGGAGATGGGCATGAAATTGAGTTATTTGAGATTCAAGAGCAGAGCCAGTGTGGCGAAGTATCATGCACAGAGAGGAAGAATAATTAAATATGGGGTCCCAGAGATGGGCCGACTCATTGGAAAAGCCCTCGATGCTGGGAAAGATTAAAGGCGAAAGGAGAAGAGAGCGGCAGAGGATGAGATGGTTAGATAGCAGCACCAATTCAACGGATATGAATTTGAGCAAACTCCAGGAGATAGTGGGGGACCAAGGAGCCTGACGTGCTGCAGTCCATGGGGTCACAAAGAGTTGGACTCAACTTAGCAACTGAACAATAGCACCAGAGATGGGCGGAATCCAGAAATGGGATCCTTGAAGACCGTAATAAAACTGTTAGGTTTTATTTTAAATGGAATAATAAGTCATTGGAGATTTTAACACAGAGGTGTGTCATGCTCTGGTTAAGACCACACTGGCTATAGTGTGGAGAGTGGGTTGAGGAGAGAAAAAGGGAAAGCATGATGACTCTAGTTAGGAGGCAATTGGAGTTGTCCAGGCAGTATTTACTAGAGGCTTGATTTTGAATAAAGTGTAGGAATTGGAGGACAGGTTACTGTGTGTATTGTGATTGAGCTGGATAAATTTGTATTTCAGATACAAAATTTCTTACCAGACCAGCAGATCTTACTGGTAGCTGTCCATGAACTAAATGCACCCCCTTCAGCCACTAGATTGTCAGTCTCTAAAGAGTGGGAGCCAATCCTTACTCCTCTGTGAGCTTTTCAGAAAACTGTGTTGTAAGTGCTCAACATGTATTTGTTGAAATGAATTTTATTCTTTTTTTTTTTTTGGATAGTTTGCCATATCTTTAAAGTACCTATAAATCCTTTATTTCATTTATTGCAACAATTTCTTAGGAATGGATAAAATTGATTTTTTTATAGATTTATACTTGAAGGTTCCTATTAAAATATGAAAAGTGCTGTATTTTAGTGTATTCTTCCCCCCTCTAGAAGCCCATAATAGAAAGAGGGGTGGAATGGATAGGATGGTTGAATGAATGATTAGGTGAGCTGGCATGGCACTTCTATCGAAAAAGGAATAAGCATGTGGACTGGCACTGATGGTTGCTGCCTCCTGCGTTCTTATGCTGGAAAGGAGTTATTCATAATTTATAATCTGTTATATAAATTCTTTATAATCTGTTATATAAGTTGTAATCAGTTGGCACACAGAGTTACATTTTTTACTGCCTAACAAATTTTTAAAAATTAAAAAAAAATCATTTTGTACTTTCACCTGTTTCTCATTTACTGATATTATTTGCAATGTTTTATCTTAATGTAGACTACATTAATACCTTAATGTAGACTTAATTGCTGAAGCAGTTTTTGTTGGGGCATGAGAGTGTTTGACCCTTTGTGAGTCTTGTAATTCTGAGAAAAGTATCTGTAATTAAGGTTGAATATATATAATCTGTCTTGTTTCGAAGAAATCATTTTCTTACCTTTTACATTCAAATGCTAAAGAAGGAAGCCCCTTTAACTTGAAGATTAACTTTAACTTAATTTTCTACAGTATTTCTTAATTTACATAATTGGAAAAATTGTTTTTAAAGCTTTATATAATGTATGTTTTTCTAGTTAGGTTCCTGAAACACCTTATACCTCACTAAATGTATTATTTGCTTATGACTCTACTGATTTAATAACTTTATATTTTCTAGTTAATTTCATTTCCTGACATCATGCCTCATGAGTCTGAGGATAGTTTATGAAAGTACTCACTAAGTGAACACTGAGGAGAAAAATCATACCAGAGTTCCAGTTTCCTAGAACACAGGTTTCATCGAGACAGAATATATTCTTCCCAGTAAATCCTTTTTGCTTATCACAGAGCACAGTCTATAGTCCACATTCATTAAATACTTACAGAATGAATGTCTGAGGTTGGTATACAAAACATTAAACAGATTAATTCTCTTAGTTGAGATCCACAGTGTTGACTCAGAGCTTTTAACAAATGAGCAAAGACTAGTACTGCTAATAACAGAATCCATGCTGTCTGTAAGATTGAATGAAGCCATTTGATGAGGAGATATGCAGTTCTTCCTAGGCAAAAATATGCAAATGAATATGTCCAAATTCAGTGGATTGTGATGGAGATAACATTGAGTAACGTATAAATTAATGTCCTTAAGATGAAATATGACTTTCAAAGTTTTTTTTTTCTTTCCCATAATCCAAGGATAACCTTGAGTTTTAAGGCTTAATACTCTTAAGGATTATATATAGCCATTATTTTTAGCTAATTTTCCATGAAGCTTATTTCTCACTTGTATGTTTTAATAAGCTTGAAAATAGAAATTATTCCAAGGTGTTGTTCAGTGTCAAGAATCTTGGAGAAAGAAAAGGTGATGTTGTGAAAATGCAGAGTCAAATGCTGAGTCAGTTGGACTAATGTTATTATATCATCTAATTAAGGGTTGGTGGATTATCAGATACTGTGTCAAAATAGGTGATGATAATCAAACCTTTGTGTGAAGGAGGGAAAAGCAAGTTCAGGTTACTGGGGCTGAGATTTTTTCTCAGAAAACTTTGCGACCCACTCCAGTGTGTGGATGAACGTGGGATCTAAGACTCTTCCTTCTGTGTAATATCAGTATTCTCTCTTGTGCAAAATAATTTATAAGTAGCCAGTAATCAAATGTACATAGTCATTATAAAAAGAAAAGCTCAATAAAGCACAGCTTAAAAGACTCACACTGAAATGTCTAAAACAAAGAGAATCTAAACACACCTGTGTCATCAGATGAAGAGTTGCTAACCTGGTGTCCACAGAAACATAAACGATGCATCCCAAATTGTATCAGATCTGTTATTATTATAGTTGTTTATGTGTGTGTGTTTTCTGCAGATGGAGTCCTCAGATTTTTCAAATATTCAAAGAACTTAGTGTCCCAGATAAACACTGCATAAAGTTGTAAATGAGCCCCTTAAACTTTGATGGACATCTCTAAAAGAGGATGACTTTAGAACTGGAATAGTAGGGTCACTCATTTGTACAAAAACCTCATTCTCTCTATGTAGAAAACTGTCTCTGAACCCTTCACATTGGTTAAGACAAAATTTTACTGAACAGGTACTACGTGCAAGGCACTGACTTTTAGTAACTTATATGTTTTAGGGATTTGGACACTCTAGCCGAGAAGCACTTCAAAGATATTGAACAAATTGTTAAGTAAGCTATAAGAACTGACTTAGGAATGGACAGGAATTGAATGGCTCCAGGAATCCTGCATTGCAACATCTTGTCACAGCAAGTGCTGAAATGAGTGAACTAATCGTTATTTTCATCCTTATGTTACAAATCAAAGTCTGAAGTGGGTGAATCCAAAGGACAGAGCCTACATTACTGTTTTTGAAAGTGTAGCCCCAAATTAGTAGCACCAGAACATCTGGGAAATTAGAAATGTAACTCCTTGGCCCCTAATCTGGTGGTGAGCTCAGGAGGGGGTATTTGAAAGACCAAGTCCTTCAGGTGAATGGTGCAAAATCAGGTTTGATATGGGCACAATAAAAGACAGAAATGGAATGGACCTAATAGAAGCAGAAGGTATTAAAAAGAAGTGCAGGAATACACAGAAGATATATACAAAAAAAAGATCTTAATGACCCAGATAACCACAGTGGTCTGGTCGATCACCTAGAGCCAGACATCCTGGAATGGGAAGTCAAGTGGACCTTAGGAAACATCACTACAAACAAAGGTAACAGAGGTGATGAAATTCCAGCTGAGCTAATTCAAATACTAAAAGATGATGCTGTGAAAGTCCTACACTCAGTATGCCAGCAAATTTGGAAAATTCAGCCATGGACACAGGACTGGAAAAGGTCAGTTTTCATTCCAATCCCAAAGAAAGGCAATGCAGAAGAATGCTCAGACTACCACACAATTGCACTCATCTCACATGCTAGCAAAGTAATGCTCATAATTCTCTAAGCTAGGATTCAACAGTACACAAACCAAGAACTTCCAGACCCAAGCTAGATTTAGCAAAAGCAGAAGAACCAGAGATCAAATTTCCAAAATCCGTCGGATCCGAGAAAAAGTGAGACAATTCCAGAAAAACATCTGCTTAATTGACTATGCTAAAACCTTTTACTGTGTGGATCATAACAAACTGTGGAAAATTCTTAAGGAGATAGGAATACCAGAAACCTCTGCCTCATGAGAAACCTGTATGCAGGTCATGAAGTGACAGTTAGAACCGAACATGGAACAAAGGACTGCTTCCAAATTGGGAATGAGTACGTCAAGGCTCTCGCTTATTTAACTTACATGCAGAGTACATCATGCAAAATGCCAGGCTTGATGATGCACCTACTGGAATCAGGATTGCCAGAAGAAATATCAGTAACCTCAGGTATACAGATGACACCATCCTTGTGGCAGAAAACAAAAAGGATCTTTTCCTCAAACAAAGACCTCTTGATGAAAGTGAAAGAGGAGAGTGACAAACGAAGATCATGGCATCCAGTCCCATCACTTCATGGAAAATAGATAGAGAAGCATGGAAACTGTCACAGGCTTTATTTTCTTGGGCTCCAAAATTGCTGCAGATGGTGACTGCAGTCATGAAATTTAAAGACACTTGCTGCTTGGAAGAAAAGCTGTGACAAAACTAGTTCAGTTCAGTCGCTCAGTCGTGTCCAACTGTTTGCGACCCCATGAATCACAGCATGCCAGGCTTCCCTGTCCATCACCAACTCCTGGAGTTCACCCAGACTCATGTCCATCGAGTCAGTGATGCCATCCGGCCATCTAGACAGCATATTAAAAAGAAGAGACATTACTTTGCAAATAAACGCCCCTATAGTCAAAGCTATGATTTTCCCAGTAGTCATGTATGGATGTGAGAGTTGGATCATAAAGAAAGCTGAGCACCACAGAACTGATGCTTTTGAATTATGGTGTTGGAGAAGACTCTTGAGAGTGCCTTGGACTGGGGTTTCCTAAAGGAAATCAGTCCTGAATATTCATTGGAAGGACTGATGTTGAAGCTGAAGCTCCATTCAACACTAACTATAGAAGCAAGATACCGTGTATGCAAAGGAGAAATGTCATTGACTCGAGGAATATAGAAGGCGCTGGGCATGTTTTGGTTGCCCAGAATCTATTCCTTTCTTAAGTAGCCAACGTTGATCTTTCTTTGGAGAATTCTCTTCCATTATTGTATGTGGTCTTGGTAGGAATATGAATTAATGTCCCCATCCTATCCTAACCAAAGGGGAAATATAGAACACAGGGCTGCAGCATTTCTCAAACTTTGTGTGCATGCTCAGTCATGTCAGACTTTTTTGCCACCCTATGAACTGCAGCCTGCCAGGCTTCCCTGTCCATTGGATTTTCCAGGCAAGAATAATGGAGTGGGTTCCCATTTCTACTCCAGGGTATCTTCTCAAACCATGGATCGAATGTGTTTCCTACAAAGGCAGATTCCTTATCACCTAGCCACCTAGGAAGCCCTTCTCAAACTTTTTTTGCTGTTTAGTTGTTCAGTCATGTCTGACTCTTTTTGACCCCATGGACTGCAGCATGCCAGGCTTCCCTGCATTCACAATCTCCTGGAGCTTGCTCAAACTCAGGTCCATCGAGTCGGTGATGCCATCCAGCCATCTCATCCTCTGTCATCCCCTTCTCCTCCTGCCCCCAATCCCTCCCAGCACCAGAGTCTTTTCCAATGAGTCAACTCTTCGCATGAGGTGGCCAAAGTATTGGAGTTTCAGCTTTAGCATCAGTCCTTCCAAAGAACACCCAGGACTGATCTCCTTTAGGATGGACTGGTTGGATCTCCTTGCAGTCTAAGGGACTCTCAAGAGTCTTCTCCAACATCACAGTTCAAAAGCGTTAATTCTTCAGCACTCAGCTTTCTTCACAGTACAACAGTCACATCCACACGTGACCACTGGAAAAACCATAGCCTTGACTAGACGGACCTTTGTTGGCACAGTAATGTCTCTGCTTTTGAATATGCTATCTAGGTTGGTCATAACTTTTCTTCCAAAGAGTAAGTGTCTTTAAATTTCATGGCTGCAATAACCATCTGCAGTGATTTAGGAGACCAAAATAATAAAGTTGACACTGTTTCCACTGTTTCCCCATCTATTTCTGATGAAGTGATGGGACCAGATGCCATGATCTTCGTTTTCTGAATGTTGAGCTTTAAGCCAACTTTTTCACTCTCCTCTTTCACTTTCATCAACCAAAATAATAAAGTTGACACTGTTTCCACTGTTTCCCCATCTATTTCTGATGAAGTGATGGGACCAGATGCCATGATCTTCGTTTTCTGAATGTTGAGCTTTAAGCCAACTTTTTCACTCTCCTCTTTCACTTTCATCTCGAAGCTTTTTAGTTCCTTTTCACTTTCTGCCATAAGGGTAGTGTCATCTGCATATCTGAGGTTATTGATATTTCTGCTGGCAATCTTGATTCCAGCTTATGCTTCTTCCAGCCCAGCATTTCTCATGATGTGCTCTGCATAGAAGTTAAACGAGTGACAATATACAGCCTTGACGTACTCCTTTTCCTATTTGGAACCAGTCTGGTGTTCCATGTCCAGTTCTAACTGTTGCTTCCTGACTTGCATACAGGTTTCTCAAGAGGCAGGTCCGGTCATCTCGTATTCCCATCTCTTTCAGAATTTTCCACAGTTTATTGTGTTCCACATAGTCAAAGGCTTTGGCATAGTCAATAAAGCAGAAATAGATATTTTTCTGGAACTCCTTTGCTTTTTTGATCATCCAGCGGATGTTGGCATCCAGCTAGTTCCTCTGTCTTTTCTAAAGCTGCTTGAACATCTGGAAGTTCACAGTTCATGTATTGCTGTAGCCTGGCTTGAAGAATTTTGAGCATTACTTTACTAGCATGTGAGATGAGTGCGATTGTGTGGTAGTTTGAGCATTCTTTGTCATTGCCTTTCTTTGGAATTGGAATGAAAACTGACCTTTTCCAGTCCTGTGGCCACTGCTGAGTTTTCCGAATTTGCTGGCATATTGAGTGTAGCATTTTCTCAGCATCATCTTTCAGGATTTGAAATAGCTCAACTGTAACTCCATCACCTTCGCTAGCTTTGTTGGTAGTGGTGCTTGCTAAGGCCCACTTGACTTCACATCCAGAATGTCTGGCTCTAGGTGAGTGATCACACCATTGTGATTATCTTGGTCTTGAAGATCTTTTTTGTACAATTCTCCCGTGTATTCTTGCCACCTCTTAATATCTTCTGCTTCTGTTAGGTCCATACCATTTCTGTTAATTCTGGGGTGAGGTATCAGGAAACCACAGCTGCTCACTTAGGCAGTTTTGAACTACATTTTCCTGTAATACAGCTGACATCTTGATTTGCACTGATTTGATTCACGAATCTATGTTTCAGGCAGAGAAAAATAATGTCAAGTATGAGGCCCCTTTGAATCTTATTAAATATTCTTTAGGAGGTTTTCTCTGAATACATGAGCCATCAGAGAATTATTGATTTGTTATCTTTGTTTGTTTGTTTGTTTTACTAACTCATTCTCTGAGTATTTGTAATTTTTGCAGATTTATTGTATGAGAATTTTAATGTTTCTAATGAGTTGTTGCCAAAGCTTCATCAATTACTTAGATAGTTTTAGATAATCATTCGAACTGGAAATCTCTTTTTAGGGGTCTTTTGTTGTATAGATGTGAATCCATTTTAGGAGAAAAACTGTTGTCTCTGTCATAGCAATAAATTTATCTCCAGATATATTTGTTATGACAGATACACATTTGGAAAAGTTTTATAAATGTAATCAAAATGTTCTTTTATTGTTGGTTCTCTTCTTATGACTGTTGGTAAGTATTAATGTGAGAAATACATATTTATTTTGGCTACAGAGTCAGGCCACACTGTATTATTTCTTTAGGACTTCAGGTGCCTGTTCTGTGTAACATGTGTATCCAACAAAGTAACAGAGTTGCATATTATTAGCCTGATACTTACTCAAATATAGGATAATTAGCTGCTGAGTCTTCTCTACTCTGTCTCTGTTTTCCTTGGAGATTTTCTCATCAATAAATCACTAAACTAACACTCTTGAATTCATAAGATGAAAGCTCCAAATGGTATAACTAAAAGGATGAAAATGCTAATATTATTTTCCTAAATACTATTGTAGGTTATCTTTGAACTCAGTGGAGAGACTTTATTTACCAAGTATACAGGAGTGAGATTGGTTGTAAATGAAAACATACGCTATATGCTCTTTGTCTCTGACATTTATTTTCTCATGCATTTTCATCAATTTATATTTGCTTTTCTTAAATGTCACTATTTATCCTGTAGTTATGCATCATGAGTACTTTTTTCTTGTTGCTAATTGTAAGCATCCGTCTCTTACAATATGTACTCAGAAAGTGAAGTCCAAAATAGCCTTGTTATTTTCTATAGAGCGGTTTAATCATTACAGTCTCATGTGATCTCATCCCCACTGAGATGAGCTTCCTGAGAAAATATAGGGTTGCCGGGTGTTTGTTAAAATTCAAGTTGAATAATTTACCGTAATATTCAGAACCTAGCAAGGGGAAAACAATGTTTTCCTGCCTTGCATGCATAATACTCCATACTTTTTCCATTCTGAAACATAGTGTGTCTTTATGCTAAAATGTCAGTACAGGTCAGTGTTGCATAGACTGCAGTCTGCTTTCTGAGCAGACAGTTTCTTAACAGCCATAAATTTAATGCTATCACTGAATTACAGAACAGACCATTGGAGAAGCATAGAGCAATTAAGTTTCCTTATTCCTGACTAACCATCGACTGCATGAAGTTAAGTGAAATACTTAACCTCTTTTACTACAAAAGGAAAAACCAGTAAAAGATTTCATAGAAAGATACATTATAAAACTGATCGAGGAGATAAAATGCCACAGTGATTAAAATTACACATTTCTCAAATCAGACCAGAGTACCACATTTCTGAATTTCAGTCTCATAAATCTTCATTAAACTTTTTGTGCCAAGACTGGAGTCACTCATGGTTATCTACATTTTCAACTCTACCCATTTGCAGAAAATCATGTTCCCAGAAAGCGCAGAAAGCAATTTCATTTATAGTGAAGTGGTATAAAATTTTCACTTCGAATCTCTATAGGGAAGCATGGGTTATTGAAGGTTTTCTGTTGAGAAACAATTACTCTATCCATTTACTGAATATTGTTTATTTTTATGTTGTGTGAAATACCCTGTGGGCCTCTTAGAATTGACTGGAAGAACCAATTGAGGAAGAAAATATCCAATTAGCTCAAAATTTTACAATGTACAGAGTCTGCATTCTTTGAGAGTCAATATGTTTGTTTTGGAGTTTCTGTGCGATTCCCGAGGTACCCGCCTTGCCTTTTAAATTGTTACTTATCTTAATGTAGCTGTGAGTCTAGGCCTGCTTATTTAGAAATATTAAACCTCATATACTAAAGGATTTCTAGTTGTTCCAACAGTAAATAGTTCTATATTTGTGGTCAAAGGTTGACAGTTACACTAGTTTATAGCTTGAGAAGATATCTGAAATTGCCTGTCTCTGCTCTGTGGTACCCAAATGGAAAGCTCTATGCTTAAGCTGAATATTTATTCAGGCAACAGTAGACATCTTTACTTTGTTTTATCGCTTACTAATCTCAGAAGTGGTTGATTGCCCACCTCCTGGAGCTCCCAGTTCTATTCCCACCCTCCAACTCAGAACAGATAAAGTTGCCTCAGCCTTTCAATGTCTTCAAGACCTTCTGATACCAAATTGCTGACATCAACTTGATTTTGTTTTTGCTTGCCTGTCTGTTTTCTTTTGTTTTAAATATGAAAATTTCCAGCAAATCTCCACTATTTTGTTTAAAGCAGTGGGAGGGGAAATTTACTGAGTGAAGCTGTGGATCGATCAAGGACTATGTTCTTTGGGGATCTTGGTCAAAAGTTTAACAAGTACATTAGCGACCAGAATCAGTCAGGAACATTGCCCTTGTTTATTCATTTGTCCTCATTCCTTCATCCTCTGAGACATTTCTCAATAAGTTTTCTCTCTTTCCCCACCCCCCGCCCCGTTTCTCTTCCCCTTATTTTAAGTCCTTCCCCCTTTATTAGCATCTTGCTTAATAATACAAGTGTATTTTCAGTCCTCTTATCTTAGGAGTTGTTGAATTCTCTTCACCCAGCCTTCTACTGCTTCCTCTTTCCTTTTCCACATATATATTTATGTACATATGTATAGTTGTGTATATATACACACACACCCATTTAAGAGGGCGTCAGAAGATGAGATGGTTGAATGGTATCAGCGATGCCATGAACATACTCCCCGAGCTGGTGAGGGACAGGGAGGCCTGGCAGGCTGCAGTCCACGGGGTCACAAAGAGTCAGAGATGACTGGGCAACTGAGCAACAACAACATACATATATTTATATAGAGGAAAAACACGCATATGTGCATATATACTTAAATATATGTATATATAGAAGTCTGCACACTTTCTGAACTTCAGTTCAGTTCAGTTGCTCAGTCATGTCCGACTCTTAGCAACGCCATGAATCGCAGCATGCCAGGCCTCCCTGTCCATCACCAACTCCCAGAGTTCACCCAAACTCATGTCCATGGAGTTGGTGATGCCATTCAGCCATCTCATCTTCTGTCGTCCCCTTCTCCTCCTGCCCCCAATCCCTCCCAGCATCAGAGTCTTTTCCGTTGAGTCAGCTCTTCACATGAAGTGGCCAAAGTATTGGAGTTTCAGCTTCAGCATCATTCCTTCCAAAGAACACCCAGGACTGATCTCCTTTAGGATGGACTGGTTGGATCTCCTTGCAGTCCAAGGGACTCTCAAGAGTCTTCTCCAATACCACGGTTCAAAAGCATCAATTCTTCAGCACTCAGCTTTCTTCACAGTCCAACTCTCACATCCATACATGACCAGAGGAAAAACCGTAGCCTTGACTAGATGGACCTTTGTTGACAAAGTAATGTCTCTGCTTTTGAATATGCTATCTAGGTTGGTCATAACTTTCCTTCCAAGGAGTTAGCGTCTTTTAATTTCATGGCTGCAGTCACCATCTGCAGTGGTTTTGGAGCCCCCTCAAAAAACAAGTCTGGCATTGTTTCCACTGTTTCCCCATCTAATTCCCATAAAGTGATGGGACCAGATGCCATGATGTTAGTTTTCTGAATGTTGAGCTTTAAGCCAACTTTTTCACTCTCCTCTTTCACTTTCATCAAGAAGCTTTTTAGTTCCTCTTCACTTTCTGCCATAAGGGTGATATCATCTGCATATCTGAGGTTATTGATATTTCTCCTGGCAATCTTGATTCCAGCTTGTACTTCCTCCAGCTCAGCGTTTCTCATGATGTACTCTGCATATAAGTTAAGTAAGCAGGGTGACACTACACAGCCTTGATGTACTCCTTTTCCTATTTGGAACCAGTCTGTTTTTCCTTGTCTAGTTCTAACTATTGCTTCCTGACCTGCATATAGGTTTTTCAAGAGGCAAGTTAGGTGGTCTGGTATTCCCATGTCTTTCAGAATTTTCCACAGTTTATTGTGATCCACACAGTCAAAGGCTTTGGCATAGTCAGTAAAGCAGAAATAGATGTTTTTCTGAAACTCTCTTCCTTTTTCCATGATCCAGCAGAGGTTGGCAATTTGATCTCTGAACTTACTTCCTTGTAATTTGTAAAGTTCTCAGTGCCTTGAAATCTGCCTTCACTAATCCCATCTCCTCTACACTGACTCTCTAAAGGCACATAATCATTTATTCATTCATCAAGCTTTATATTTGAGCATCTCTCTGTACCAGAAATAGTTCAAGACTCTAGGAATTTAGTTATGAAAAATCCTGATACTATCCACTCTCCATGCTTCAAAAGACCTTACCATCTCTCAACTCACTAGAGGAAGAAAATATTAGCCAGATAAGTACACAGGTATATAATTGGCCAGTTGCCCATGGCTATGACAGAGGCACAGATGATGTATAATCAGTAGAGAAAGATGTAATCTGACCCCTGGGTTCAGGGAAGTGAGCAAAATCTGATTGAGTACACATTTATCAAACATAGGTTTTATAAAGGCCTAAAGACAAGAAGCACAAAACCAATTTAAAGAAGGGTTGGGTGATGAGAAAAGCAAACAAAGCATAGAATTCATGAGGCCTTTTGTAGTTAGAGAGACAAGGTCCTGATGGGAAGATACAGCTAAGGCTTAAGATGTCATCTTTTTCCTGCAGGTAGTAAGATGCCAGGAAGGAGGTCTAAGCCAGAATTGGGCAGGAGGGAATAAGGCAGGATTAGTGATCAGATATCTATTTCTCTAAGCTTACTCCCCATGTTTTTCCAAAGAATCTTTGTATCTTAAGCTTTCATTCATGTGTACCTCCCTGCAGGCTTTTCTCTTTCATTTATTATTGCACACTATTTAAGAAAATATCTGTTCTATGATAAGGTATAAAGAGATTTTTCTTTTATCATCCCTTTGCAAAAAGTGATCAGATTACATTTCACACCCAGCAAAGAGGACAGGGCCTCTGGAAGGAAATCAGACATAGCACCTTTTCTACAGAATCTCAGAATTTTTACCCCTTCACTGTATTTCTTCAAATTGAGATAAAATAGTGCTGTGTGTTCTCTGGTTCGCTATCCAAGCCATTGCTTTTAAATCTTTGTATTTTAAATATACTTGGACATGTCAAAAAAAATCATATAAGCAACTCACAGTCATGGGTATCTCTATGCAGGATCACGAACAGGTCCCTGTGTGCCAGCTCTGATTCCACTGCAAACTTCCCACCAAGAAAATATAACCAAGATGCAAGTGAAGGTGAACCATAAGCTATGAAAAATATATACAAATTATATATATATATACACATACACACATGTATATACACATACAGCATGAATCTGTATCTTGTGTATTTTGATACATAAACTTGTCCTAATAGTCACATTTTGTGACACACACCTAAATGTATTTCCACAAATAGGATAATATTTAGAGATTGAGTTGAGATCCTCCAACTCTGGTCTAAGGTCCTCAGCATCTTGCCTGTCTCCTGTACTGTGTCACCCAGAAGTTGGAGCATTGTTTTTACCAGGATTTACACTTACTGTGCCATGCTGATGCTGAAGTTGCAGATCTTTTAAGAAGCTTACCACTCATTTGGATACGACACTCGGGTAACAGAGATGTGAACCATAAATCATAAACAGTATTCAAGGCATTAAATGCATAATATAGATAGTAAAGATTTTAGGGATTCAAAGAAAAGGAAAATAATTCTGGGTAGACAGGATGGGCGGTAAAGATTCATGAGTCAGACTAATGACAGGTCAGCTCTTACTCATTCTTCTTTCTCAGTTCAAATGGCACCTTTCCTAAGAGGCTTTTCGGAAGCACTCTCTCATGGAAACATTCCCTGTGGCCATTGCTTTTATTGTATCACCCCATCTGAATCTTTCTGATTACTTCTCAAAAATCTGCACTTACCACGTTTACCAGTTTCATCATTTACTGCATCTGCCATTCACTAGACTGTTCTTTCCATGAGGTAGGGATTTTCTCTCTTGCTCACTCTGTGATCTCAGAGACTCTGATAGTGTGTAGCACATGTAAGGTACTCAGTTCTATGTACTTAGTTAATTAGTTAAATGCAAAAGCCTTAAGTACGTTAAGCATACACTCAGAAATTCAAATGTGATATTCATTTACGTTGTCCAAATTCTCTGCAGTATTTCATGGGTGACCATGTGCATGTTCTTTTGCAAAATTAGGATTTATACTGGGTTGGATATAACTTTCCCAAGTTCATCATTAAAGGCCAGGGAGTTTCTTATTTCTCATAAGCTATTTCACATTTAAGGAAAATAGTGTCCTGTCTACTTTTTGTTTTCTCCAAATTGAGAAGGCTAAACCATGAGTAATCTTCACTGTATAGTTTTGGAAAACATACCACACTTATATGATAAAGGCATCCTTGACATCAGGTAAAATACTTGATATTGCTTTTAAGTAAATTTGTGTAAAAATATTGAGAAATACTCAAACTGGTAGAATGTCTTTTCTTAGTCATCTGTGTGCATGTATGTGTTAATTTTGTTTTAATTTTCTTTATACCCGACAAAGCTAAGGGGCTGCTTTATCTTGCTTTAAATATAGTAGCTAAGGCTGATACTTCTGTGAAAAAATTCTATTTACTTTGGGGAAACAAATGTCCTCTAGACATTTATTTGTTTCATTTGTATTTCCCTTAGAACTTCTTTTCTAAATGATGGAGGACTCAAAATTGTCAACGTAACAAAGCTGATGCTGGAATTTATACCTGCATAGCAGAAAACCAGTTTGGGAAAGCAAATGGCACAACACACTTGATTGTTACAGGTAGGTGCTTTTCTTAAAGACTTCTTTACATGGGGATATGCTGTGTGCCTTCTTACTAAGATCAAAGGGAAGAAAATGTTTCTCATGATATGCAGTGCACTATAAAGGCCGGCCTTGTGTGTGGCCCAGATGGGAGAGAATCTACCTGTGATGCGGGAGACCTGGGTTTGATCTATGGGTCAGGGAGATCCCTTGGAGAAAGGCATGGCTACCCACTTCAGTATTCTTGCATGGAGAATTCCATGGACAGAAGAGCCTAGTGAGCTACGGTCCATGAGTCTACAAAGAGTTGGAGATGACTAAGTGACTGACAGTTTCACACTTTCACTATCTTTAACAAGTGACAGTCAGAGAACAGCTCTTAATATTTCCTTATGCATCACGGTGTGTTCCGGGAATCCACGAGTTACTAGTTTGGCATAATGGTCAATAGATCTGCAAGTAGCAGGTGCTGCTCCAATACATTTATTCTGTGCGGTTCTATTATGTCAAATCTTTTGTACACTTTTTCCCTTTTCAATATCTTTACTATTTTCTGGAGATGTTTAAATCTCTGAAATAATCCTTGCTATCAGTCAGAGTTACTTAGAGTTGTGATTATAGTTTTGTTCATTTATTCTTCGAAGAAAAACATTGAGTACCCACCATGCTTGGGTTATCCTTCCCAGCTGGTGCAGTGGTAAAGAATCTGCCTGCCAGTGCAGGAGACTCAAGAGATACCATTTTGATCCCTGTGTTGGGAAAGATCCCCTGGAAAAGGCAATGGCAACGCACTTCAGTATTCTTACCTAGAGAATTCCATGGACAGAGGACCCTGGCAGGCTACAATCCATGGGGTTGCAAAGAGTCGGACACAACTGAGCAGCTAACACAATGCAACAACATTCTTGAGTTATTCAGTAAACAAACTGACAAGATGCTGCCCACATGCTCTATACCTTCTTCCAGAGGTACGAAGAAAATGAGCAGTATATAAATATACTGCAAGGAATATAAAGCAAGGAAATATACTGAAAACAAAATGCACACAAGCAGATAATACCAGAGGAGTGTTTGAGAAACATAAGCTGGAGCATGAAACCAGGTGATCGGAGAAGGAGAGATGTGAGGCAAGATTTCATGGAGATGAAGGAATTCAGTTGATTTCTTAGGGACATTCCTGTAGAGGTCTTGTAACCCTTGTTAGCACTTAGTTGGGCTAAGGTTTTAGTTGAAGTGAAAAGTAGAGTCCGATGCAGAGTTTTGAGCAGAGAAATGAAATGATGGAAAGTGTATATTTAAAGGTTTACTCTCACTGCTCAGTAGAGAACAGACTAGAGAGAGTCAAGGACCGAAGTGGGAGGAGTCCCAGGAGACATTGCGGTAATCCAGGTGGGACTGATAATGACCACAGTGAGTGTGGCCGCAGCAGCTGATGAACGGGAGGCATTCAAATCTAAATATATTCTCAGTGTGGAGTCACTGGCATGGCTGACAAACTGGATATGAGTGCTCAGAGAAGCATTCCTGCAGGGTATGTGGTGAACAACAGGAAGAATACCAGCCCAAACAACCAAGATGAGAAAGGCTGAGGTGCTACAGGGTGGGGTAGGAGGAGCATCAGGAGATTGCTATTGTAGAAGACATAGTAAATGACTCTTTTGAAGACTTGCTGTGACATGGAGCAAGAAACAGGGAGTAGCAATGGAAAAGTCGAGTCAGAGAACTTTGAATTCATACAAGCTGAAGGACTGTGATGACAGAAATGCGCATGTGGATATTTGCATTTGGGAAGAAACAGAAATTAATTAGCATTTTAACTAAGTATCCTACCTATTCTAAACTTTTTTTTGTAGTATCTCAAAAGTGTTGAGTGTATAAA
>SJYC01054303.1:0-16780 GCA_006408675.1 Madoqua kirkii
TCCCCTTCTCCTCCTGCCCCCAATCCCTCCCAGTGTCAGGTCTTTGCCAGTGAGTCAACTTTTCGCATGAGGTGGCCAAAGTTCTGGAGTTTCAGCTTCAGCATCATTCCTTCCAAAGAAATCCCCGGGCTGATCTCCTTCCGAATGGACTGGTTGGATCTCCTTGCAGTCCAAGGGACTCTCAAGAGTCTTCTCCAACACCACAGTTCTAAACCATCAATTCTTCAGCGCTCAGCGTTCTTCACAATCCAACTCTCACATCCATACATGACCACAGGAAAAACCAGAGCCTGGACTAGACGGACCTTAGTCAGCAAAGTAATGTCTCTACTTTTGAATATACTATCTAGGTTGGTCATACCTTTTCTTCCAAGGAGTAAGTGTCTTTTAATTTCACGGCTGCAGTCACCATCTGCAGTGATTTTGAAGCCCCCAAAAATAAAGTCTGCCACTGTTTCCGCTGTTTCCCCATCTATTTCCCATGAAGTGATGGGACCAGATGCCATGATCTTCATTTTCTGAATGTTGAGCTTTTGAGCTAAAATCCATAAAAGCAGCCAGAGTTAAAAGAAAACCAACACTATGACTGAAAAGATGTGCAAATACTTATCAGTTATATTTAACAGAAAAAGAAAAGGCTAGCGTGTTAATTTCAAAATATTATCATGTAAGAAATGAAGCGCCAGTCTATGTTCGATACAGGATACAAGATGCTTGGGGCTGGTGCACAGAGATGATCCAGAGAGATGATATGGGGTGGGAGGTGGGAGGGGGCTTCGGGATTGGGAGCTCGTGTACACCTGGGGCTGATTCATGTCAATGTATGACAAAACCAATACAGTATTGTAATGTAGAATACAGTAAAAATAAAATTAAAAAAACCAATAGTAATTCAAGGCAAAGCTTTAACAAATAAAAAGGAAATTTATTTTGGAAAAAGTTTGTTCTGCCATAAAGATAGTAATCCTGAATCGTAATAGTCCAATTAATATGCCATTAAAATGTATCAAGTCAGGAACAAAGAGAAAAGTGAGAAACAAAATTGTCACATAGTCTGAGAATTCCTCTTTAACCATCAACAGATAGTTTGCCAAAAATTAGAAAAAAACTATTTCATAGTGGAAGTAACAGATACATATAAAACGTTGATCCTCAAATTAGGAAATACACCTTCTTTTTCATCCTTTTCAGTTCAATTGCTGAGTCGTGTCCGACTCTTTGTGACCCCATGAATCACAGCACGCCAGGCCTCCCTGTCCATCACCAACTCCCGGAGTTCACTCAGACTCATGTCCATCGAGTCAGTGATGCCATCCAGCCATCTCATCCTGGGTCGTCCTTTTCACACCCTTGTAAATTTTAGAAAATAAAAATAACAAAACAATTATATAGAAAGAAGATAGATGGAGGAATGACCAAGAGCAGTGGCTGAGCTCTGAAAAATGCTAATGAAGAATAAAGCTGCTAAAACAGCCAAACTTAGAAATGAGAAAGAGCATGTGACAGGTAAGAAAGAATTAATAAGCAGCACTCCATGTTCAAGTCATATGTATGAAAACCCAATGAAATATAAACTTTTGGGAAGAATATAAATGATCAATATTAATAAGAATTCCTTTGTAAATCCATAATCATAAAAAACTGTGTAACCTCCTGCCCCTACAAAAAAGGATTCTAAAACGAGAGTTTCACTGGTAACTTTTTTCAATTTTTTGGCAATATATAAATTGTTATATAAGCTATTTGAAAATAGAAAAAGTTTTAAATCTTTCTAATTTATTTTGTTAGGCTAGGATATTCCTGAGGACAAAACCTGACAAGATTACAAAAAAAATTAGTAAATATGAATCAATTTCACGATTATAGTATGAAAACCTAAATAAAATTTTAGCAAAAAAAATATGAAAAGTTTAGCTTAGTTGCTCAGTCATGTCCAACTCTTTGCAACCCCATGGACTGAAGCCTACCAGGCTCCTCTGTCCATGGGATTTTCTAGGCAAGAGTACTGGAGTGGGTTGTCATTTCCTTCTCCAGAGTATCTTCCCGACCCAGGGATCGAACTTGGGTCTCCACATTGTAGACAGATGCTTTACCATCTGAGCCACCAGGGAAGTCCTAATAAAATCTGCACATTATACTAAAAGAATAAACTTTATAAGTACTCAGTGATGGTTTCAGAAATGTACATGCTTCATATCAATAAATATAATAAAATAGACCACTGTATCCTCAATGGACATTTATAAGACATTCAATAAAATTAATGACCAATGTAGGAAGAAATAATTGCTTCTTCCACACCTCAAAAATATGTTTAAAGGAAATGCCAGGAATCCTTTTATTTAAACCAGGAACAAGACAAAATACACACCAGTACCATTACCTTGGACTTCACTGATAGCTCATTTGGTAAAGAATCCGCCTGCAGTGCAAGAGAGCCTAGTTCATTTCCTGGGTCAGGAAGATCTGCTGGAGAAGGGATAGGCTCAAGTATTCTCGGGCTTCCCTTGTCGCTCAGCTGGTAAAGAATCTACCTGCAATGCGGGAAATCTGGGTTCGATCCCTGGATTGGGGAGATCCCCTGGAGAAGGGAAAGGCTACCCACTCCAGTATTCTGGCCTAGAGAATTCCATGGACTGTATAGTCCATGAGGTTGTGGAGAGTTGGACATGACTGAGCGACTTTCACAAAGACCATTACCTTAAATCCATTTGGAGGTTTTTGGGCCAATACAGTCGATATGAACAACAATAAATGTCTAATTTGTGAAATAAGGAAACAGAATTATCATTATTTGAGAACAAAATGATACTGCTGCTGCTGCTGCTGCTACTGCTAAGTCACTTCAGGCATGTCTGACTTACTAGGGCTTCTGAAAAACGAATAGTATCAACTCTAAAATTTTTTAAAACTAATCAGAGTTCAGTCAACTGCTGTGATACAAAATAAATTCACAAAAAGCACTAGACTTACTTATGTATCAACAATAACCAATGAAAAGTATAGTGGGACAGAAATGTCCCTCAAAAGATAGATTAAAATACATGTTAATAATTTGCACAAGTACAAAAGGACTAAATAAAGGCAGCTACAGTACTTTCTTAGGATGAATGGGTGGATGTAGAGAAAGACAGGGAAGGAATAATAAAAAACATCAGTGCTTCTAGATGAAATATAAGAGCTATATACCGTAAGGCATTTCATTTTTCTTAGATTTTTCCATGGTTCCAAAATGACTATCAGTCAGATTCCACTTGGGACAATTCTGAGGTAAAGAAAAGAAAAGTTTATAGTGTTCTGAAAGAAGAGTAATGACAGTTTGTCAGCAATTCCCAGGTTGTTTTCTGGAAGATATTTGTTCAGGTATGAATTGCTGGATAGGATTAGAATTATACATATAGTTACATCATTGAATCATCTGCACTCAGAATTCCAACTCTTGTAACCTGTTTCATTCTCCTGTGAACTGTTGTTTATCTTTCTTTGCCTCATCTATAAAACTTTTGTCTGCTCCTCTATAAAACTAACATGATAATAGAACTTTATTCTAAGGTATGTGTGAAATACTTAGACCAACTTGTATTAGCCCTTGCTGCTGCTGTTGTGGTTACTACAGCTAGCAGTGCTGGTAGGGTTGTTTCTAAAGTATTCTCTAGGAAAACTGCAACAATTTACAGGTCCATCAGCAGAGCAGGAGGGTGCCTCTTTCCCCAGTCTTTTCCACACATTTTTCCCTTGATGTTTTTAAATTTAAAAATTCCCAGGCAGATGGTTGAGAAGTGTTATCTCTTTATGAACAGTTTCTCATTTCTCAGAATAAATAGTAAAATGGAGAATCTTTCCATTTTGCTCATTAGTACTTGGATACTTAAGGGAGATTCAGAATTATAACCGACTCCTCCAAATCAAGAAAATTTGGGGCTTAATACTGACTTATGAAATGCATGAAACTTCTGCAGAAAACAAAAAAAAATTACCTAATTTCTAGCTCAAGAAATTTACAAAAGCCCAGCTGCCTGAATTATTATACAGAAGAATATTCAAAAAATTATTTTAAATAGTGATAGAGAATGACTTCCCCAGATTGCAAAAGCAAAACACGTTGCTTCAAGACAACCATCAGCTAGATAAGACCTATTTTATTTCTGTTAGAAACAAAGCAATGATGTTGATATTTGCATATAATAGATTTTTAATCTCAGGTATTTTTTGTGTCCCTCAGACAGTGTTCTCCTTAGGTCACAGCAGGAAATCCCTCACTTACACATAAATTCACAGTATGTACTGGCCATTTCCTGTTCCTCTTCCATACACCTTGCAGATTTGTATCCTCTGTTCATTTCTTCCATTAAAAGTCAGGTGTTTTGTTTTACAGATTTACAGTAGGTCTTTATATGTCAGACTCTTAATTATATCTTAGTGTGATTCACTGGAAATGTCTTCTTTTAGTATGTCACTTTTGTGTTAAACTTGTCTATTATTATATCGCTCAGAATAAAACTTTTCATGTAGTCAAAAAAATCTGTATTGTTCTTTTCCTAACAGTTCTTATAACTTTTATTGGATTGAACGGAATATTCAAACTGTAGCAATTTGAAGAGGAATATGAAAAATTTAAAACTAGTATTTATGGAGAGTTATATAAGAAAATTTGGGGACATTAGAGAGGCTAATGCTGTGGGAGAGAAACTTTGGGAGATATGCAGATATTTACAGAATATTTCAGGGAGATTTTGCTATGAATTTCATATTGTTCCCCACATAACTTCTGTAAAATATCACCACTCCAGTTTTTAGGAATTGAATTTTTCTCAGAGGTGGGGGTGTCTATTGTTTATTGTTGATCCTAGGACATATTAAGATTCCACCATTGGACCCATCTCCAGTTAGCCAGTTGAAAACTATAAGCTACCACCAAAGAGATACTAATGTGCATGCTTGTGTATCTATAAATATGTTTGTATATATCTCAGCATATGAAAATCTAAATGCAGCTATATACAGATACTTTTTAAAAATCTCTAAAGGAAGTTCTGAGTCAGTAATAATTCATCCAGTATTGCTTATAATTCTTTCAGATCTGCCATTGTAAATAACAGGTGTTTGCTTGTATCTGTGATTTGCAAACTTAAAATATCTCATCTCTGGAGGTGGAAAAACGAACTAGCAGTTTGTAATTTTGGCTTTATTTTTGGGGTGAGGCAAAGGTTCATGAATACATTCTGAAAAAGAAAACTTGTCAAAAATAGGCTTAAACCTAACAAATTCAATAAATGAACAAATCAGTCAAACAAAATGAAGAGGTAAGTGGTATCTGCTAATCATAGCATTATCTTTTATTCATGATAACTTATTATTTTAAAAGCTTTGTTAGGAAATAATTCTCATAATTCAAGTGTACCATTAAACAGCTTTGGTATGTTTCAAAGAGATCTGCCTCTATCATTATCAACTTTAGAGTGTCCTAACAACCCTTGGCATCCTATAATCTTTACTATCTCCATGCTCCTGCTGCGGCTGCGGCTGCTAAGTCACTTCAGTCATGTCTGACTCTGTGCGACCCCATAGATGACAGCCCACCAGGCTCTATTATCTCTGGGATTCTCCAGGCAAGAACACTGGATTGGGTTGCCATTTCCTTCTCCAATACATGAAAGTGAAAAGTGAAAGGGAAGTCGCTCAGTTGTGTCCAACTCTTCGCAACCCCATGGACTGCAGCCCACCAGGCTCCTCCGTCCATGGGACTTTCCAGGCAAGAGTACTGGTGAGGGTTGCCATTGCTTTTTCCTTACTGTCTCCATAGTTTTGCCTTTTTCCAGAATGTCCTGTAGTTGGAATCACGTGGTATGTAGCCATTTTGGATTGGCTTACTTCACTTAGTACTGTACATTTTTACTTCCTCCATATCTTTTAGTGGCTTAAGAAGTGGCTTTTTTTGTGTGTATGTAGTGTATCCACTCACCTCCTGAAGGCCCCCTTGGTCGCTTCCAAGTTTTTGACATTATGAATACAGCTGTGTGCAGATTTTGTATGGACATAAGTTTTCAATCTGGTTAAACATCAAGGAGTAAGATTTCTAGGTCCTTTTTGTTGCTGTTTTTCAGTCACTCAGTCGTGTCCAGCTCTTTGCAACCCCATGGACTGCAGCCGGCCAGGCTTCGCTGTCCTGCACTGTCTCCCGAAGCTTGCTCAAATTCTTGTCCATTAAGTCTGTGATGCCATCCAACCATCTCCTCCTCTGTTGTCCCTTCTCTTCTTGCCCTCAATATTTCTCAGCATCAGGGTCTTTTCCAAAGAGTTGGCTCTTTGCATCAAGTGACCAAAGTATTAGAGCTTCAGCTTCAGCATCAGTCCTTCCAGTGAATATTTAGGGTTGATTTCCTTTAGGATTGACTGGTTGATCTCCAGGGAAGATCTCCAGGGAAATCTCAAGAGTCTTCCAGCACCACAATTCTAAAGCATCAGTTCTTCAGCACTCAGCCTTCTTTATGGTCCAGCTCTCACACCTATACATGACTACTGGGAAAACCATAGCTTTGACTAGACAGACCTTTATCAGCAGAGTTGTGTCTCTGCTTTTTAATACACTGTGTAGGTTTCTCATAACCTTTTTTCCAAGAAGAGAGTGTCTTTTAATTTCATGGCTGCAGTCAATATTAACAGTGATTTTGGAGCCCAGGGAAATAAATCTGTCACTGTTTCCACTTTTCCCCCATTTATCTCCCATGAAGTGATGAGACCTGATGCCATGATCTTAGTTTTTTAAATGTTGAGTTTTAAGCCAGCTTTTTCACTTTCCTCTTTCACTTTCATCAAGAGGTCTTTGGTTGATGAAAAATTCCTCTTTGATTTCTGTCATAAGGATGGCGTCATCTGCGTATCTGAGGTTATTGATAGTTCCTCCTGGCAATCTTGAATCCAGCTTGTGCTTCATCCAGCCTGGAATTTTGCGTGATGTATTCTGCATATAAGTTAAATAAGTAGGGTGATAATATACAGCCTTGACGTACTCCTTTACCAATTTGGAACCAGCCCATTGTTCCATGTCAGGTTCTAGCTGTTGCTTCTTGACTTGCATACAGATTTCTCAGGAAGCAGGTATGATGGTGTGGTATTTCTAGCTCCTGAAAAATTTCCCATAGTTTGTTGTGATCCACACAGTCCAAGGTTTTAGCATAGTCAATGAAGCAGGTGTTTTTTCTGGAACTCTGTTATTTTTTCTATGATCCTACATATGGCAAGAATATGTTTAGTTTCACCTTCCTCCTAGCAGTGAATTTTTTTTTAATCTATTAGATCAATTAAGAATATTTTACTTATTTATTTTCTGATGTTCTTCTTTTCTTATTTAGGCCTGTGTTTCTGGCCTTGATCATTTTTGTACTCTCTGGAGAGAGACCTGTGGTTTGATTTCAGATATAAATCTGGGAAATTCTTCATCACCACTGCTTCACATGTTATTTCTGTTCCTTTTTTTCCTTCTTCTCCTTCTGTTACCACCATTATACAGTTCTTAAGTATTTTCTTCTTTATTTTCAGTTGTTTCATCTTTTAAGTTTTGGAACATTTGATTGTCACACACACACACTTTATCCTCAAGCTTAGAGATTGTTTTCTCAGCCATGTTTAGACTACTAATGAGCCCATCAAAGTCATTACTTATCTCTTCACAGTATTTTTGATCACTAGCTTTCTTTTAAGGAGACTTTCTTCTCTACAGATCCTTGAGAAAACAGATGCCTTGTCTTATACTGCTTCCTTTAGATAATAGGAACTTGCCCTTCAACTTACACATTTCTTTTTTAGGGTTTTTTTTTTCCAGAATCTCCATTCCTCTGCTTACATTATCCATTTTTTGCATACTACTTATTTTTTTCCATTAAATACCTTAGCATAGTAATCATAGTTCTTTAAAATTTCTGGTCTGATAACTCATGCCATGTCTGATGCCTGTTCTGATGTGTATTCAACCTCTTAATACTGTGTCTTTTGCATTTTAAAATGCTTTGTAAGTTTTCTCTTGAAACCCATGAATGATGTACTGGCTGAAAGAAGTGCAGTGAACAGGGCTTTACAAATATAGTGGGAAAGTATGGGAGTGAGAAGGGACTATTCTCTAGTTATGTGTCTTGGTCCCATTGTTGTGGTGAACCTGTCCTGAATTAGCAGCTTCACCAGTTCTCCATCTCCGCCTCACCCATTTGGCGAGACAGGATGGACTGCGGCTGTGTGTTTCCTTTGCCCCATGTGGGAAGCTAGATTTGGATATTTTTCTTAGAAAGAGGTGGTGGTGTTGTGTTGTTGTCATGCGTGACTCTGTGCGACCCCATGGGCAAGATTTACTAGGCTATTACAAAACCCCGGCAGGTTGGGTTCTGGTAAAATAGTTTCTTCTGAAGGCAAAATTTGTTTTTTAAAAAGAATATAGTGCTGTGGCTTGTTGCAGAATGGTTCATTTTACCTCCTCCTCCCAGAAGTATGAGAAGATCTTCAGTCATTATTCACTAAGATGAGCCAGTTGAGCTCTGGAGGTAAAACTCAGAAAAGTGTGGGGAACCACCTATGTCCTGGGTTCCCAGGAGTGTTAGCACTTAGACTTGTTCTGCTGACCCTCCAGAAATTCATCAGTCGCAGTTCAGATTCCTCTACTCCAGTACTGGCTTCCAGGGAAAATTCTGCAGTTGGATTTCTGCTCCAGTAAGTTGTGGTTCTCTGTATTTGCCTGTTGTCTCTCCATCTTAGAGGTAGTGGTTTTATTCTGTGACCTCACTTCTCTGTCAGATTTAAGAGGAGTTGCTTAGCTTTTTACTTGTTGTCAGAACAGAGTGATGACTGCTAAACTGTTTATACACCAGTTGAAAATCAGAAGTCGGGGTGATTGGTCTGTTTTTTAATTAGGTTATTTGACTTTTTATTATTGAGTTGTAATTGACCATAGGGGCTTGGATTTTTATGTCTCAACTTCAGAAAGAAAATTACTCTACTTTACAAGGCATAATATTTAATTATACCATATAGTTGATCTGGACATGAAAAAGAAAGTGAAGAATAAATGGCTCATTTGGGGCAATTGAAAATTTTAGACACAAATCCCAGGAATTTTAGCTATTTTTTATTACAGTAAATATTCTAATTTTGAAAACCATTTATTAATACTTACTTCAAAATTTTAGATGATGCTTTTTACTAGAAAAATAGTCTAATGATAATATTTGACGTCCAACCTTCTGTCTTTGATAGCTAACATTGAATGATGTTGGATTCATGATCTCCGAAGAAGATCTAGCTTCGGGATCACTCAAGAGCTTTTGTGTAGCAGAGTTTTATTAAAGTGAGAAAAGGAGCAGAGAAAGCTTCTGACATAGACATCAAAAGGGAGATGGAGAGTGCCTGCCTCACTAGTGTTAGCAAGGGTGTTATATGCTTTTTAATTGGTTATTACAATAGATCAAAAGAATGTCTCAAGGTTGTAAGGACCTTACTAGATGCACTCCCATAATATACATTTTAAGATAACAGGATTAGTCAGAAGGTTTTCAAGAAGGAGAAACTGTCCTAAAGCAAAATATATTGTTGTTATATGATCTTTAAAACAGAGTTTAAATGGAGTTGTTTGTTCCATAATCATCAGTTATGGAAAACATTTTATATGACTAATTTATGTAACATTTTAAAACATTTTATGTGACTAAGACTAAGGAATGTAGAGGAAAAAAAGACATTTGTCCTTTCCTCCTCCTTGAGACCTCCTTGAGGACCCTGGACTTCTTATCAACCTACCTAGGAATTGACTCTCTCAGTCTCTCATCTTTTTGTCATATTTTTTGATAAGACTTTGAGATTTTGGAGAAGGAAATGACAACCCACTCCAGTACTCTTGCCTGAAAAATCCTATGGATGGAGGAGCATGGTAGGCTACAGTCCATGGGACTGCAAAGAGTCGGACACAACTGAGCAACTTCACTTTCACTTTTCTTTCACTTTGAGATTTTAAAAATCTGTATTTCTGGAGTATCAGGAAAACTGTTGGAATATTTTGGTCTGAAGTCATAATAAAGCTAGCATGATCACTTTGTGAACAACTCTCCTAGGAGAGAGTAAATTTTATTCTCTCTGACTGTGGGTATCTTTTCTCTGGCTTATCACACAGGCTACTGACATGAAAGGACATCTAGATCAGGGTTGTTGGAGTTTTTTACATCTATTTTAGTTTCTTGGCACGGTCAGCTTAAAACAACCCTGCAAGGATGAATTTTGATAAGCAAAGACTCCAAACTCACCATTCTCCCTCTCTCAGAACTGCTGATGGGAGGAAGCCAAGGAAAAGACAGAAAGTAAGAGGACCATTGTGTATGTCTTTGTAGGTCACCTACCGTCAAAAGAGGCAGTGTGGCAGCTACAGAATGGATCTGAAGGGACCTGGCTCATGGTGTTTTCCAAAAATGGCTACACAAGCACCCGTTGCCCAACTTGCTCTTCTTTCACTATGACTTTGACACTGTTTCTTATCAAATGGTGAAATGAATGCCTCTCCTCTTAAACCCAGGTAGACCTTTGTGGCTGACTTAACTGATAAAGAAAAAATAAGACTGAAGCTCTGTGATTGCTGAGGCCAGCTCATAAAAACACATGCACTGCCACCTTGTTGTATTGGTACAGTTTTGCTTGGAACCCAGCCAGCATAATAGGAGGAAGTACAAACAGGTAGACAGAGAGGTCTACCTTA
The DNA here is from genome assembly GCA_006408675.1 of Madoqua kirkii. Taxonomy (NCBI): domain Eukaryota; kingdom Metazoa; phylum Chordata; class Mammalia; order Artiodactyla; family Bovidae; genus Madoqua; species Madoqua kirkii. Next base: position 10,727 of record SJYC01054303.1, read on the forward strand.
GAGCATGGCTGGGCTTCTACTCACTAGCCAACAGCACTCAACAGTCATGTAAGCTGGTCTGCCTGTCCCCATTCAAGCTCCCCCAGCTGATAAGGTTTACAGCTGAGATGAGCTGATGATCTCTGCTCACATTCCACATTGTTGAATGGTGTAAATGATCATCACTTTTTTAAGCCACTGAATTTTGGGAGTAATTTATTACACACCAAAAGTAATTGGAACTAGGAAGTGAATGCAAGATATTTGGCACAAATTGCTTGCTCAAGTTTCCATGAAACAGTGGCTTTTTGTACCTTTGTATCAATGGATTTCATTTTTTACGTGCTAACTTTATAATTCTACAAGGGACAGATCTACTCCGAGTATATTTTAAACCTCTCGTATCAGGGTAAAAACAACAAAAAGGAAAAAGGCATTTGATCTGTGAGATGTGATTGCTACTCAAGATATGCTCTTAGATATTGTGACTTGAAACACCTTCATTCTTTGTCAGAATTGTCACATCAGTTCAGAGTAATCTTAGGGTGATTCATATTGACTAACTGTTTCTGTAGACACTTATCACTGTGTTGAATTATTTAAATGTTGAATTGTTTTTAAAATGACAACAAGTACATCAGTGCAATCTAATGTCAAGGAAATGAGCCTTGGCTTGACCTATAGTACCTGCTTCACAAATATTACTTTCTCACCCATCCTCCAGAATGAAAATGTGTACCTTAGTACTTTCCTCTGCTTATAAATCCAGCACTAAACAACCTAACTTGATGATTATTTTATGCATTTATTGACTGTAGAGCTTTAAACCTAGGGAGAAGATGTTGGTGACTGTCTCAAGCCTTTTAGTTCCAGGAGGAGTGAAGATGAAGAATATGAAATCTCAGGAGTTTAATGAGTTTTGATACTAGCTGATAATTAGAATTAACTAAAAGCTCTCCATTTCTCGTCCATCCTAATTTAACTGTTCTGGGATGTAGCTTCATGAGTTCTGGTATGTTTATAAAGACTGTCTGGGTGAATTTATTGTACAGCCAGTGTTGAGAGCTACTGGCTTCATGATCTGAGTAGCCAAGGGTTTTTGCAAAGCACAGATAAGGTACCCAACAGGCAACATTAAACAAAGCAGAGTAGGATCCATGCTGTTTTCAATTTTGTTTCGATCATTTAGGTTAAATCAACAAGAGTAATTCAGTATGGTGTTAGGTTTGTCACGAATGATTTTCCAATTCTTGTTAATCTTCCTTTTTAATTAAAAGAGCAAAGGTCACATGCTCAGAGACTTTGAAACTATACAGCTAGTGTCCATTTACATTATTGTGGACCGTGTCTGTTTGCATTATTTTCTATTTCTACTCTTTTCATTTTATCAGTTAACTATTATTTTGGTCAGCAGTGTTCCATGTTAGATAAAAGTACACATATTTCTGTGTTGACTTCTATATAACTTAAGTTTAAGAAAGTTAAATAGTTTAAGAAAAAATTAAGTAAATAATAGAGCATTTTGTCCTGAGATGTGGCTTACCAAAAATGCAGAGGTGTCCTTCTAATGACTGAAATTTAGGAAGCATTGAGGGAACAACCACTTTGAGAACAGACACTAGGGATTGTAAGATCACCAGCTTGCAGTAAGATACTCCATGAACACTGCCCTGACCAGAAAAAAAAAAAAAAAATCCCCAGGTCATTAATATGAGCTTGATGTTGAAATAGAAGCTGATATCTCTAAGGTAACTTGGATATTGGATACAATTAAATATATGTCTGAAGGGTCTTTGACTAAGCTTTTATCCTCTGTATGTCACTCTTGCAATAGTTATGATAAGAGTAGCTGATATCTAAATCCTGTAAAGGATCAGTTCAGTTCAGTCGCTCAGTTGTGTCCAACTCTTTGTTTCCCCATGGACTGCAGCATGCCAGACCTCTCTGTCTATCACCAAACTTATACTCAAAAGTTTACTTTTGAGTTTACTCAAACTCATGTCCATTGAGTTGGTGATGCCATCTAACCATCTCATCCTCCATCATCCCTTTCTCCTCCCTCCTTCAATCTTTCCCAGCATCAGGGTCTTTTCAAATGAGTCAGTTCTTTGCATGAGATGGCCGTGGCCAAAGTACTGGAATTTCAGCTTCAACATCAATCCTTCCAATGAATATTCAGGACTGATTTCCTTTAGAATGGACTAGTTTGATCTCTTTGCAGTCCAAGGGATTCTCAAGAGTCTTCTCCAACACCATAGTTCAAAAGTATGAATTCTTTGGTGCTCAGCTTTCTTTATAGTCCAGCACTCACATCCATGCATGACTACTGGAAAATCCATAATTTTGTCTGAATAGACCATTGTTGTCAAAGTAATGTCTCTACTTTTTAATATACTGTCTAGGTTGGTCATAACTTTCTTCCAAGGAGCAAGCATCTTTTAATTTTATGGCTGCAGTCACCATCTACAGTGATTTTGGAGCCCAGTCTGTCAATGTTTCCACTGTTTCCTCATTTATTTGCAATGAAGTGATGGGACCAGATGCCATGATTTTAGTTTTCTGAATGTTTGCTTTTAAGCCAACTTTTTCACTCTCCTCTTTCACTTTCATCAAGAGGCTCTTTAGTTCTTCTTCACTTCCTGCCATAGGGTGGTGTCATCTGCATTTCTGAGGTTATTGATATTTCTCCTGGCAGTCTTGATTCCAGCCTGTGCTTCATCCAGTCCAACATTTCTCATGATGTATTCTGCATTTAAGTTAAATAAGCAGGGTAACAATATACAGCCTTGACATACTCCTTTCAAATTTGGAACCAGTCTGTTTTCCCATGCCCAGTTCTAACTGTTGCTTCTTTACCTGCATCTAGGTTTCTCAGGAGGCAGATAAGATAGTCTGGTACTCCCATCTCTTTAAGAATTTTCCACAGTTTGTTTTGTTCCACACAGTCAAAGGCTTTGGCATAGTCAATAAAGCAGAAATAGATGTTTTTCTGGAACTCTGGTTTTTCAATGTCCCAACAGATGTTGGCAATTTGATCTCTGGTTCTTTTGCCTTTTCTAAATCCAGCATGAACATCTGCGCGTTCACAGTTTACATACTGTTGAAGCCTGGCTTAGAAAATTTTGAGCATTACTTTGTTAGTGTGTGAGATGAGTGCAGTTGTGCGTAGTTTGAGGATTCTTTGGCATTGCCAATCTTTGGGATTGGAATGAAAACTGATCTTTTCAGCAGGCCTATGGCCACTGCTGAATTTTCCAGATTTGCTGGCATATTGAGTGCTGCACTTTCACAGCATCATCTTTCAGGATTTGAAATAGCTCAACTGGAATTCCATCACCTCCACTAGCTTTGTTTGTAGTGATACTTCCTAAGGCCCACTTGACTTCATATCTAAGTCTGGCTCTAGGTGAGTAATCAGACCATCGTGATTATCTGGGTTATGAAGACCTTTTAGTATCATTTTTCTGTGTATTCTTACCACCTCTTCTTAATATCTTCTGCTTCTGTTAGGTCCATACCATTTATGTCCTCTATTGAGCCCATCTTTGCTTGAAATTTTCCCTTGGTATCTCTAATTTTCTTGCTTCTGTTGTTTTCCCTCATTTCTTTGCATTGATCACTGAGGAAGGCTTTCTTATCTCTCCTTGCTATTGATTGGAACTCTGCATTCAAATGGGCATATCTTTCCTTTTGTCCTTTGCCTTTTGCTTCTCCTCTTTTCATAGCTATTTGTAAGGCTTCCTCAGACAACCGTTTTGCTTTTTTGCATTTCTTTTTCTTGGGGATGGTCTTGATCACTACCTCCAGTACAATGTCATAAACTTCCGTCCATAGTTCTTTAGGCACTGTGTCTATCAGATCTAATACTTTGAATCTATAAATGATCATTTATTCCAATTTATTGGTACCAAAGAAAGTCAAAAGTTTTTTGATGTGAACCAATTGCTTATTACTGCCCTAAATATGACATCTATAGATAGCTTGGCATCAAAGTTTCAGATGAAACTGTTAATGAATCAGATAAACTAATACTATTTCCAGTGTTAGGTCCTATCTTCATCTTGCAGAGGTTGTCAGTTATTTCTGTTCCTTGGGTGAGCTGTGTCCGTCTGTGAAAGAGGTGGCTGTGTCACAGCCATTTGGGGTATGTTGGGGGGACTTAACTTGGTTGGTCAGAAATACAGAGGTTACTCAACATCCGCTACCAATTCCCTCAGGGACCTTCACAGAGAAAACCACCACACAGGTTTCAGAAGTAAGCTATTGGTTACACTGTTGCAAAGTTCCTGTGTGTGATTCACATGCAATGTCAGGGCTTGGAAGCAGCGCATTTGCTGGGATGAATGATTAATATTGGAGTCTGTACAATAACAGGCTGTGTAAAAGTGATTTTAGAAAGAGAAGAAATTCTATTCTACCTTGCCTTCCAAATTGTTTTCAAAGTACCTTTCTTCCCACTTAAACTGGCAAATTGTGCTTCTTGGCAGCCCAGCAGCAGCATTTATATCAAGAGTGCTTACTAGAGAATTAGTTTTTGCTGAAAATTTGTTTTATTGAAAGTTCATGTTATATTTGCAGGATTCAAGAGGTTTTCCAAGTTACAAGGTTTATTTTATACTTTGACTTTTAGCATGCTGTATATCTCACAATGTACTTTCAGCTTACCTGTATTTAGTGATGAGCTGTCTGCTTCCTTATCTTCACCTGGTGTGGGTTATTGCGTAGTGTTTTTCCTTCAATACAGAGTAGTTTTTAAATTATATCAGAAATTTCATACCATCATCACCTAAGAAAATATATGGGAAAATTAACAAACTTCTGTTCTAACTCATCTTATGCACTCTGGACTTTTCCTTAGCATTTATTTCAAAGGTGATTTGGCTTATAAATCCATTTACTGTTAATACATGTAACATGTTCTGTAAATATGATCTTTACTTGGAGAAATCTATGTAATTAGATGAACAAATAATTAGATAAGTAAGTTATTCTTAATTACTTAGCAAAGCTCTGTGAGTTTTTCCAAGTATAATAAAAAAATGTACTGTCATTAAGACATGAATATGAACCTGAAATCAGCTACAGCAAAATTAAATGGAGCTTTTGGTAGTGGGGGAGGCTTATTCATTTGGATTTGTGAATTGATTATCCCTCTGACATACCCTACCCCTCGCACTCTCAAAGTAGACTATTTTCTCGCCTGTCTTGGAGTCTCTGCATATGTGTAAGTCTCTTTTATAGACCATTTTTTCTAACCCTCTTTTGCTGGATAGCTTCTGTTCCTATTGCAGATATTAACTATCAATATATTGAGACTCCAGAAACTCATAGGTTTGTCTGCATACTTTGATCTTGCATTACACTGTACTTCTACATTGATTTGTAGTAGCCATTTGACTAATGGCCATCGTTCAGCTGTAAGCTCCATGAACATAGGACTATTTGTGGTTTTTTTTCCTTCACCATTGTATCCCCATTGACTAAAGTATAGCCATTGTTTAATGAATATTTTTTTGAATCAATGATCATATTTAAAAAGATAGTGCTTTTTAGAAAGAGCTACTTAAGGAAATGTCTCCCTCATCTTAAAACCCTGTTTAACCTGTAGGAACAGGGCTTTTCTATTACTGAAAAGCTCCATTTTTAAATAATGCTATGATCAGCAGCGTAGAAAAAGGACTTGCTTTCTGAAAGACTGAAATTATACTGCTGCAGTTTGAGGGCGATGTTTCAAGGGAAATAGCGATAGGGAAATGAAGATTTGCTTCTGTATTGTTCTAATTCTAGTCCATTCTATTGAGGTGGAGGGAAGGGGAATTTAGGAAAATTGTATAAAGAAAGACTAAAACACTAATTTAAGAGATATTGAAATAGAAGCTATTTTTATTCAAAGAGTTATTGGGCTCCTAAGAATTTATTTAAAGAGTATTAATGTTTGTAAAGTTTGTAAGTTTCTTTATGTGAATTATGTTTACACTCAAGGGATTATAAACTTGTTTCTAAATATTTCTAAATAATAGATGTAATTTTACTGATGACTATATTGGAAAATAATCTATCAAGTGCTATTATACT
>SJYC01054304.1:0-24205 GCA_006408675.1 Madoqua kirkii
CAAAGTGATACTTCCTTTTGGAATTCCCTTGTCCTTTTTTAATCTTTTTTTTAAATGTCTAGGAATAGTCATTTTTATTTTAATAAGAAAGTATCAAATGGCCTAATTAATAGTATTTTTCTATTGTTAAGCATTTTATTCTTGTGAAAGAAATTGAAGTTTAGAATTACAGCCATGTTTTTTGACCATTTCAACTATGGTCCTACTTACAGTGGTGTTTTCCGAGCCATAGTTACACATTAGAATAACTGCATCTTGAGAGCTATTATGTTCTCCCCCAAAATACACAAGCTATAAACGTATAGCCATTTTCACAAAATGAACTCATTCAAGTAAACAACAGTGAAATCCAGAAGCAATGGAACCACTATTCCAGAAGTCCTAGTGATTGCTTCATTGCAATACTAAATATCCCACCAAAGATAGTCACAATCCAGATTTATAATATGATAGGTCAGTATAATTTTACTCTTTTCTATCTGATTTATATCTTTTATTTATGTTGAGACTTGGCTGTGCATTATCCGTGTAGTTATAGTTCATTGATTTTCATGGTCTATTAGTGTTTCATTAAATGAATATTTCACTGCTTATTAAGCTGCTTTATTGTGATGGACGTTAGATTGTTTTCATCCTTTAGCTATTACGGCTAGTAGTACCACAGATGTTCTTATAAATGTCTTTGGTGAGCATATGCACACATATCTGTAAAGTATGTAATAGGGATGAAATTGCTGGATTGTAGATTATGCTTATATCCTGCCTCAGTAGATATTTTTAAACAGAGTTCCAGAGTAACTGCACCAGTCTGCACTCTCATAAGTAATAAGAGTTCCAGTTGCTCCACATCCTCGGCGGGACTGGAAATTTCTTTCCTCTTTCATTCTAAGATTGTGTATATATGGTATGTGCCATGCGATTTATTGAACCTTTATTAAATAAACTTCCATAAATTTGTAAACATAACTTTTTTCATACACACACACACACGCATAAAACCTTGACTTAGGTTTCTATCCTAGAGAGAGGAGATTATATATAAGACATTTCTCTAACCTCAAGTGAATCATATATGGCAAGCATTTAATGAAATTTTGTTAAGATCAGTATGATGCTAAAGTTGAAACTCCAGTACTTTGGCCACCTCATGCGAAGAGTTGACTCATTGGAAAAGACTCGGATGCTAGGAGGGATTGGGGGCAGGAGGAAAAGGGAACGAGAGAGGATGAGATGGCTGGATGGCATCACCAACTCGATGGACATGAGTTTGAGTGAACTCCAGGAGATGGTGATGGACAGGGAGGCCTGGCATGCTGTGATTCATGGGGTCGAAAAGAGTCGGACACCACTGAGTGACTGAACTGAACTGAACTGAACTGATTCTTTATATTGCTTCATTAAAAGACAACAAATAGGGTAAGAGAGAAAAAGTGCTAGAAGAGGAATAATATAAATTTAATCTTCTGAGAAAGACAAAAATTAAGGACAGGATCCTTCTTAGTTTTTGTTGCATTTTATTTTTATTAATGTATTCATCCACTCAATTTCATGTTGGTACTGAAAGAAAAACTCAATTGTTCCTTGTCTGCATGTTCATTGCTTCTGTTTTCACTCTCAGTGTAAAAAATAATTAAAAGTTATATTTCTCTTGATCGTGAACCTAGCTATATTTCTTCAGGAAGATGGTTTGGTTATTACATAAACTAGCTAAGCTGTGTCTCTCTTCACCCATCAACACCAAAATGAACAGAAATGACAAACCCAGCATCAGTCTTTTTTTTTTTTTTACTTCTTCAATAAACAAAACAGCTTATATGCCTAGAAACTGTATTCATGAATCTACGGACATTAAGAAAATCCTGCTTTCAGCCCCTTTTTACCCACTGCTTTCAAAATAAGCAAATAAAAACAGGAAATAATAACAGCTTACCCTAATGCCTTAATGGAATTTAATCGTTCAACAGTTCTTACTTCACGGAAAATAAGAGATTTCTATAGAAATGATAATCAACCTCCTGTGAGGATATAGAGCTCATAAAACTTGAGAGTTTCTAAAGGTCAGCAAGCATTGAAGGTTTTGTCCTAGGGATAAATTTCTAAATAACCCTGAGGAGAAAGAGGGAGAGGGAGAGAAAGGAAAAAGTTTAACTTGATGAAAGTAAAATGTGCAAACTTAACAGTTTCTGGATTATTATTTAATTACAGCCATCAATCACCTCACATCTGTCTATTCCCAGTACTCAAGAAAATCATGCTAACGCCATACTGTCCAAACCATCAGAGAATGTATAGACCATTAAGAGTCCTGAGGATTTGAAGCAATATTTAAGAAATCACCCTAGAGAAGATCTTGGGAAATTACCTAAAAATAAGAGAATTGAATCCATGTTTCAACAAATACTAGGAAAACCCAAAAGTAAATTTATCCTTTTAATGTAAAAGACAAACCACTCATCACTTCTTTATCTGTACAGTTTAGAGATTTTTCCGAGTAAGTGATCCTTTTCAAAAGGCTTTGCTTTCCAAATCATTTTATTTCAATCCATACTTTTACTAATGCATGAAACTGGCCTGCAGTTAGTCATTTTATGAACATGGTTTTACATTCTTTTAAAATGAAGACTATTTGAAGTTGAGCTTTTAGAAATACATTTACTTCATTAATTGGCACTGGGAAACGCCAGCCAGTGTCTTTATGGGAAGCTATTATTTTTTGGTTTAAAATGTTTAATTTCTTCTTACTGAGGGGTTCATACTGACTGTCCCTAAATTCTGTAGCAAAAGAATTAAACAGCTTACGCTTTTTAAGCTTCAAAGAGCTCAGAAAAGTGTCTCAACCGTGGTAATCCCCTTGTCGTGCTGCATTTATCTCCCACCAGATACCTAAATGCTTCCCTCTTCTTCTCAGGCAGATAATTGCAGAGAGGCTGGAACAAGAGAAAAGAGTTGAGCTGGTGCTGAGCAGTGGCTATAAAAAGAAGTGTTACCCTAGTGGAAGTAAATAGACTCTGAGACTGTAATCTCTACCCTTATTTATCTGTGAAACCATAAATGCCCAGGGGAAAGCTTGTCATTTATTTAGCCACAGAAACCTGTCTGTAGTCATGTATGGTTTTTAACTAGTTTTTATTTCCATACTTTCCATTGGAGCAATCTTCTGTTTTGTGACCACCTAGATCTTCTCTCTAATTATGGATTTTGTCCCAATGGCATTGTTGAATATGGCCTTTAAGATTCTCTGTGTTATCTGAATAATAATATGTTCATTACCTGTGTTTTCCAACAGAGTTCATCGGGTGATTTAATGATCAGAAACATTCAGCTGAAGCACAGTGGAAAATATGTTTGTGTGGTGCAGACAGGGGTGGACAGCGTTTCATCTGCCGCTGACCTCATAGTAAGAGGTAAGCATTAATGGCTCAGTGTTTTGTTTTGTTTTGCTTTGTTTTGTTTTTAAGCAGGTTAACTGAGCCTTACTTGCTGAAGAAAAAACCATGATGAGATAGCAATGCTATGCTAAGTCGCTTCAGTCGTGTCTGACTCTATGCAACCCTATGGACAGCAGCCCACCAGGCTCCTCTGTCCACAAGATTCTCTAAGCAAGAATACTGGAGTGAGTTGCCATTTCCTTCTCCAGAGATAGCAATATGAGCATGCAAGTTATAATACTGATTTGATCCCCACCCCACCCAAATAGACCAGAAGATGTGCCAATGAGGACTGATGCTAATTCAAAGAAATAAAAATCTCAATTCTGTCATTCCAATAGCTCTCACAGTAATAAGCATTCCACAGCTGCTGCCAAGCTGATGTGTCTTTGAACATGTCATTAATTCAGTGATAGTGTTTAATGTGAAAGAGAATAGTGATAGACTGTGTGTGTGTGTATCTGTGTGTGTGTGTATAACTTCCAAAAAAAAAAAAACAGAATCATCCAGAATGCCTGAGAAAATTTGCCAATCTGAGCTACTGTCCAAAGTACTGATTTGCTACTGGGCTGAAAAATGACCCAGACTGCATTGTAGAATAAAACAGCTCTAGATAACACACTGGAAACTACAGAGATGTCCCAGGAGGTTTAAAAAAAAAAAAAAAAGGCTTCACGCAAAAGTGAAGGTTATTGAATTTGGAAAGGTACAGGAATCCTGCCAGAGGACTCAAAAAGCAGATGTCATTTGCAGTCGTGGAGTATTATGCGTTTGGAATTCATGGCTCAAAAGCCAGATCAAATATCTAACAACAGGAATGCAAAAGAAAGAAAATGGTTGTTTTATGACCAGGGAGATTTCCTTTTTCCATAAGTGCTTTTGAAATCGGGATCCACTGGGGTGTCATGAGTGTCATGTGTCAGGAGGCAGGAGGCAGGTTCTTGACTTTGGTTTATGGAATGGCTAACCAGAGTCAGACGTGGCTGAGCGACTGGACTGAACTGAACTGAACTGTTCTTTGCATTTTTGCCTTCCATAGGTTCACCTGGGCCACCAGAGAGCGTGAAGGTAGATGAAATTACAGACACAACAGCCCAGCTCTCTTGGAAAGAAGGTACAGACAACCACAGCCCAGTTATAGCCTATTCTGTCCAGGCGAGGACCCCCTTCTCCGTGGGTTGGCAAACGGCCACAACAGGTAAAAGGAGTGAGGCAGAGGCCGCTGGTACCAATGAATGGATTTCAGATCAACCCTGAGATGCGCAAACGTTTACCTCTCTGAAATATTCCTTTGTAGTGCCTGAGGTCATTGATGGGAAAACACACACAGCTACGGTAGTCGAGTTAAATCCATGGGTGGAGTACGAATTTCGGGTTGTAGCCAGTAACAAAATCGGAGGTGGAGAACCCAGTTTACCCTCAGAAAAAGTAAGAACTGAAGAGGCAGGTTAGTGTTTTTGTTTTCTGAGTCTTGGCTTCATAGGTCTTCCTTGGTGTGTGTTTCCACTTCTCTTGCCCTTGATCCCCAGGCCAGCAGGGGTTCAACCTCAGTAATGCCTCGTTGCAATTATCTGACCTGTCTCACTGCAGACTGGCCATATGGCGTTTGTCAAAAGACACACATGTAAGTGAATCTGATGTAGTGTGACATTTGCAAGAGTTCAGTCCAGCGCCAGCCTTCATTAGTGCATGTAGAGTGACTATGTTTTTGTCACTTAAGGTTATAATTACTATCTGAGATCGTCACCCTGTTAACAAGGGAAGTGCTGTTTTCATTTATAACAAGCATTGACAAATTGGTAGGATAATGACTTTTGGGAGATCAGCTGCTAGGAAATCTCATTCTGCCCTCCAAGCTCAGTGAATGAGCTTAAGTGATTGATGAATAGGTATATTTTGGCTCCTTGAGTATTAAATTAAGAGAGAATTATTTTTAAAAGTTTCGTGAGGGGTAACTATTAATATTAACCATAAGACCCCTTGGTAATGCTAAAAACAGCCTAACATTGAAACTGCAGAACAGAAAGTGTGTATGGTATCACGTTATTGAGGTATCAGACAGGATTTAAGACTTTCCTTTTCAGAATCTGCAGTGTTAAGACTAAAATTATGTTTGAAATACAGCCGATGTATCACTTTGGAACAAAGCCAAGATAGAAGCCATGGAATATATTTCAGTAATTTTAATGATGCTTTTTCACTTACGACAATACATAGAATGTTCGTGTCAGGGATTATGAGAAATTGGGGAGCCACGTCCGTCTTGAGACTCTGTTCATTTATTCACAGAAATATGTTTAGAAGTATCTGCTCTGTGCTGAGCATTTTCTAGGTACAGTGGGTACAGCTGTGAACACAACAAGGACCTACCTTTAGGTGTCTTATGCTCTAGGTGTGTCATGAGATTTATAAAACATAAATTTCTATTAATGAGAAATCTAATGCCTGTATGAGATTCATAAAAGAACAGGATTTGAAGATTTCAAAGTGAGTCATTTTTATATAAAGCCAGTGTTCCTCGAACTCTGTCTTTACTTAGAGTAGTCACAAGTTAAATGTTCATGCTTACATGGGTAGGCCTAGAGATTATCATACCAAGTAAAATTAAGGCAGAAAGAAAGGCAAATTATCATATGATATTACTTAAATGTGAACTCTAAAAACATGGTACAAATGAATTGATTTATAAAACAGAAATAGATTCACAGACATACAAAAGAAACATTCCCAAAGGGAGAAGGAAAGGGGCAGGATAAATTAGAAATTTGGGACTAACAGATACACACTACTATATGTAAAATAGATTAGCAACAAGGACCTACTGTATATGGGGAACTGTATTCAATATCTTGCAATGACTATAAGGGAAAAGAATCTGAAAATCTATATATATGTGTGTGTGTACATAGGTATGTATATATGTCTATAACTGAATCACTTTGCTATACACCTAAAACATTGTTAATCAACTATATTTCAATTAAAAAAAGGTAACTTTGACACTTGGGGAAAAAAAATTCCATGCTGGATTGATTTATCATAATCCCTCATGAAACGCTTTGTCTCATTTTATCAGCCTTCATACTGAGCAATTTTTTCTTACTGTTTGAAATATTTGAATCTTTACTAATTTGATGCAAATGTAAATCATGTGATTATCTCCCCAAAAGATAAATACATTTAGATATACACACATACATATTGCATGTATATATGCACACATGCATGTACACACATAATATGCCAATTGTAGAATTATTCAGATATTAAAAGTAAACAATGTTGAGTCTTCCTTCAGATAAATATTACCAAATGTGAATAGGGTTCATTTCTTCTCTCTAACCTGTGTAGTGCCAGAAGTGCCTCCTTCAGAAGTCAGTGGAGGAGGTGGGAGCCGGTCTGAACTGGTGATCACCTGGGATGTAAGTGTCTGGGCAGCGTCTGCCCCCTTAGGGTGATGGTCTACCCACAGCCACGGCTTCCTGGGTGATGCTGGTGGTGCTAATGATGGTGTGAGAACTATTAATACTGGCTCATATTTTTTAATGTTTACTTAGTGTTATTTTCTATTCCTAGCATTTTGCATTTAATTTTTGGTTTTCATTTTATCCTCACAACATTTTTTTTTAGGTTAAAACCACTAAGGCATAGAGATACTAAATAATTTGCCCAAGGTTATCTGGCTGGGGATGAGTCAAGTCTTGACTGTTGCCGCTGGAGCAGTTCCCCCACTGATGATGCATACGCCACTGCTCCAGGCAGTGCTGCTTTCTGGCCATCCTCTCAGCTCTTGCTTTATGTCATAATTAGGAAAAATGTTAACTAACAAAGCCAGAAGGCGCGAAAGTTGTCTTTATTTTTTGAAGATGTTGATGGAGAAATAAGAAGTCAAGAGATCATGGAGTATCAGTAGAAATTTTTGACATGATGCAAATACAGCTTTGAGTTTAAAACCTCGTTTTTACTTCCTTTTGTAAAGTTTTACTCTTGCACTGAGTTATCATGTCCATATATAATTTTTTCTGTAAGATCAACATTAGGGAGGAGATGATTTTTATTTAATTTAGAGATGCAGTATTTCAACTTAAAGTATATCTTTATTACTCAGAACTCAGATTGGGGCTACAGGATGCTCCAAAATCTATTTTGGAAAATTCTAGTTAATTATCTAGATGGCTATGAAAAAGTGGCATGTGTCTATTTTAAAGCAGCTCACTGTCTCCCTGTCCCTTTTCTCCTTTCTTAATCCAGTCATTTTATACAATGAAGATTATTATTTGATGACTTTTAGAAAAGACTCCGCATTATAGCTGAATTTATTTTTGCCTTGCCCTCATGTGAAAGTGGATTTAATATGTCTTCCCTTTATAGCCAGTCCCTGAAGAACTACAGAATGGTGAAGGTTTTGGGTATGTTGTTGCCTTCCGCCCTCTTGGAGTAACCAACTGGATCCAGACAGTGGTCACATCACCTGATACCCCAAGATACGTCTTTAGGAATGAAAGCATCCTGCCCTTTTCCCTGTATGAAGCTAAAGTGGGCGTGTATAATAACAAAGGGGAAGGACCGTTTAGCCCAGTGACAACAGTTTTCTCTGCAGAAGAAGGTATGGAAAGGCGATTAATGATTTTTCAACTTTACAATGATGTAAAGTGGGCCACATATTCAGTGGAGATTTTACTTTGGTTCAACCTTTTCCTAGGCTGGTGATGCGGAGTCAAATAATGTATCAGGGTGTTGGGCAGCAGTAGACGCAGCTCCTAGTTGGCCAGGCTACCACAGGGGTCAACAGTGGATACACGTATGACCATTCTGTACCATTTAACCATTCTCCATTCTGTTTTTCACTTTCAGTACAGTAGCCAATAAATTACATGAGATGTTCAACACTTTATTGTAAAATAGGCCTTGTATTTTTTGCCCAACTGGAGGCTAAGGTAAACATCCAGGGCCTGTTTAAGATAGGCTAAGCTAAGCTAGAGCTTCCCTGGTAGCTCAGCTGGTAAAGAATGTGCCTGCAGAAGACCCCAGTTTAATTCTTGGGTTGGGAAGATCCCCTGGAAAAGGGTTAGGCTGCCCACTCCAGTATTCTTGGGCTTCACTGGTGGTTCAGACAGTGGTTCAGAATCTGCCTGCAATGTGGGAGACCTGGGTTGGGAAGATCCCCTGGAGGAGGGCATGGTAGCCTAGTCTAGTATTGTAGACTGGAGAATCCCATGGCCAGAAGAGCCTGGGTAGGCTACAACCCGTGGGGTTGCAAAGGGTAGGACATGACCAAGCAACCTAGCACACAGCACAGACTAAGCTATGCTCTTCAGTATATTAGGTGTATTAAATGCATTTTCAACTTACATTTTTGACTGACAATGTGTTTGTTGATATGTAAGTGAAGTTGCTCAGTCATGTCTGGCTCTTTGCGACCCCATGGACTGTAGCCTACCAGGGTCCTCTGTCCATGCAGTTTTCCAGGCAAGAGTACTGGAGTGGGTTGCCATTTTCTTCTCCAGGGGATCTTTCTGACCCAGGAATCGAACCCAGGTCTCCCACATTGCAGGCAGATGCTTTACCATCTGAGCCACCAGGGAAGCCTCATCGTAAATGGAGGAAGCTCTTTGTATCAGTTCCAAACTTAATAATCCAAGTATGATCCAAAACCCCAATTTGGAAGTTTTTTGTGAGTTCGATATATTTCTTCAAAAGAAGAATGTTTGAAGTCACAGTTAGAGTCCTCATCCAGGTAATAAAGATCAACCATGCTTACATGAAGTGTGAAACTCAGTGAATAGTCATAGGGGTTCACAATTAGTTAAACATCTGTTTAGCAGGAATACATTGAATCCTAGTCTGTGAAGTAGGCAGTGGCTCTGCCTTCCAGAGCTTTCTTCTTTTGGGGGTAAGACTAAGATACTCTCTTTGAAGTGCTGTAGTCTCAAGTTATAAAGTGGTTCCTAAGAGCTGAGAGAGAGGTTTTAGCAGACTGGAGAGGGAAGACCACAAGTATGACCTCAGTGAACCCAGAATGTGCAGGTTCAAAGATGGGCTTCACCAGTTCCAGTTGGTATAGACTCACACAGTCCACTCGTGCGGGACTCATTCCCTTTGTCTGCCTTTTGTCCCAGTTATTGCATCTCTTTAGAAAATAATAGTAGTGTTAGGAGAGGTCTATAAAGCCATTTTGTAGGTCAAAAGCAGCTGAATATTTGCTAGCTCATGTGGTTCTACCTAATTAGAATGGCAGGAATAACAAGTATTGAATGCTTACTATGAGCCAGACATTACCTAATTTGAATTTTCCAAAGAGGAATGATGTGTTGGTACTGTTGTCATTTCCCACTTACATAGGAGAAAATGGAAGCTTGATGAAAAGTTAATGAATTTGCCAAAATCCATACAGACCTATCGAGCTAGTATTTTAACTTCGGCTTTTGCTCTTGAGTAGTCTGAGCTCATGAAATATGATTTCACAGCATCTCCTCTATCCACCACGCCTTACAGTAAATTGCAGAAATTACAGAAGTGGGTCCACAGTTGTCATTCCTAAAAGCAAATAAGGAAAGCTCACTTTCTCATCATATCATCACCCCCTATTTTTGTTCTTTTTCCACCGAGTTTTGAGAGAAAAAGAAAAGGCATGATCAAAATTTTTGCAGCAGAACAAGCTTTTAAATTCATAGCCAGAACTCTTCTCCAAGAGTTACTGAGGATATCATTACAAAGGCAGATCCGGGGTCTGGGGAGTGATGGGGAGTGATGAGGGAGTTTGGGGGTGCTGTCCACCCTCTGCATCCTGGACAGGAGCAGAGCTGGCAGCTAGGAGGGAAGCAACAGCCAGAGCCTTCTACTATCCTCTTGCCTCCTGCACGCTCCTTCTCCTGTGAACCTTCCCTGCCACCACTGATGAGTCAGTTAAAGGTCTTTCTATCTGTTCCAGATGTCAGAATCTGACTTGACTGGTCTTTGAAAAAAGTGAGTTATTGGAAATATCTTCAGACATTTCACTGAATCAAAGGGGGAAGTTTTCTTCTTAATATAAATTTATTTATTTTAATTGGAGGGAAAGGGTGGGATGATTTGGGAGAATAGCATTGAAACATGTATAATATCATATATGAAGCGAATCGCCAGTCCAGGGGGACGTTTTGAATAGCGGACCTCATGAAGAGCCTTAATCAAGGAAGCTCTGAGCCCTCAGAAACCTAGGGCTTCTCTAGGGCACCAGGGCTCACTGAGTAGCCTCAAGTCTTCCTTGTTTCTCCAAACCCATGTTCTCAAGAGAAAGGTGTCTAATAGGCCCTTCCTTGAACGAGGCTATCAGTAACCATCAGCCATGGCCAGGGAGCAGGATCCTTTAACATACAAATGAATGTTGGAGGAAGAGACAGGTCTGCTCAGAGCTGGGTCCTGAGACGGAGAATCACTGCAGAGGGCCTGTGAAACCCCAGGAGTTCTCCACTGCCAAGGGGATCTCTGTACTGTGTAATAGCTCTGTGCAGTTTATCTCCTTCAGAAGAGTACAGGATCTCACTGAGCTTTGCCCATCTCTGTGAGCCTGGTTAGACAAGACACTCACTAAATGCTTATTGAGTAAATGAATTCTATAGACCCTGACTTTTGTTTGGCAAGGCCAAAAATAAAAATAGGTAGTGTTTAGTGGAGAGTGTAAAAGTTGGGTTAAAGCTCAACATTCAGAAAATGAAGATCATGGCATCTGATCCCATCACTTCATAGGAAATAGATGGGGAAACAGTGGAAACAGTGTGAGACTTTATTTTGGGGGGCTCCCAAATCACTGCAGATAGTGATTGCAGCCATGAAATTAAAAGACACTTATTCCTTGGAAGAAAAGTTATGACCAACCTAGATAGCATATTGAAAAGCAGAGACATTACTTTGCCGACTAGGGTCCGTCTAGTCAAGGCTATGGTTTTTCCTGTGGTCATGTATGGATGTGAGAGTTGGACTGTGAAGAAGACTGAGTGCCAAAGAATTGATGCTTTTGAACTGTAGTGTTGGAGAAGACTCTTGAGAGCCCCTTGGACTGCAAGGAGATCCAACCAGTCCATTCTGAAGGAGATCAACCCTGGGATTTCTTTGGAAGGAATGATGCTAAAGCTGAAACTCCAGTACTTTGGCCACCTGATGTGAAGAGTTGACTCACTGGAAAAGATTCTGATGCTGGGAAGGAAGGATTGAGGGCAGGAGGAGAAGGGGACGACTGAGGATGAGATGGCTGGATGGCATCACTGACTCGACGGACATGGGTCTGAGTGAACTCCAGGATTTGGTGATGGACAGGGAGGCCTGGCGTGCTGCAGTTCATGGAGTCGCAAAGAGTTGGACACAACTGAGTGACTGAACTGAACTGATGGACATAGGATTTCCCATTGGGGCTGAAGGATGAAAAAGAGAGAAATAATGATATAGTGGAAAGAACAAAAGGGAAAAAATGGGAGAAAAGTAGAATACCAAGAAAGGAGTGCCAGAGAAGAGGGTAGAGTTGTTCTGGTTGTTCAGCAAGAAAAAACCTGTGGTTCTGATGCCATCTTTTCCTAGGAAATAGGACACGACCAAGACATGGTTCATTTTCAAATATGTTAAAAAAATTTTTTTAATAAAAACTTCAGTAGATTTTTTAAATTAACTATCAAAATTATAACTGGATTTCACATTCTGTTCCCAAACAGAGCCTACAATAGCTCCATCTCAAGTTTCTGCAAATAGCCTATCTTCCTCAGAAATTGAAGTTTCATGGAATGCCATTCCTTGGAAAATGAGCAATGGACACTTACTCGGTTATGAGGTAATATGTTTTAAAATTAATTAGCTTGTGTATGAATGTTGGCAGGCTACTTTATCTGCTTTCATTTACAAGTCTTTATAGCAATGACATCTTAGCTAAAGTCTGACTTTTGTTCAATTGTATCACTATATTGTTCCCTGTGACTATCAACAAATATTGATTTTTAACTCAACCAGTTGAATGAAAATAACTTTAGCATGATAGAAAAGAAAATAACAATAAAATGATAGGAACTAATGTATCCTGTGGGCTCAGTCTTTTAGCTGGATTGACAAAAAATAGATTGAACTGTAGTATTTAAGTTCATAGAATGATTGCGACTACAGTTAAATCAATCTCCAGTGCTTTGTCTTATTTTCTTGGTGGATTTGTTGCTTCTGGGCTCTGAAGAAGCCAGTTGTGTAAAATATAATTCTTGCCGAGCAGTTAGAGAGAACTGGAAACAAATGAGCAGAGAATAGACAAGATAAGAAGTTCAGTCTTCAAATTTCTCTACTACTTTGTATAGCCGTGGTTGTGATTTCACCTCCACCCCCAGCCATCTGCGTAGGAAGCTTCCCTTGTGCTTCTAATTCCTAATTCCGTGGCAGGTTTACATGAGCACATGTTTGCAGTACAGGACCATGTACCCTGCCACCTGCCAACATAGCCTCAAACGATTACACCAGGGTGGCCACTGGATCAAAGGCAACTGCCCATGGGCAGTTCAGCTGAACTAAGTCAGATTCTTGTAGATGTCCTGAAGCAAGCAACACAAAGGTTGTGTTTAGTGAGAGTGATGGATACCGTGATGTGTCAAATTTAGGACCCAGGTGAGACTTGCCAAGTGACAGTGAGAAAGAGTCGCTCAATTGTGTCCAACTCTCTTTGAGACGCTGTGGACTATAGGATGCCAGGCCCATCTGTCTGTGGGATTCTCCAAGCAAGAATATTGGAGTGGGTTGCCATTTCCTTCTCCAGGGGATCTTCCTGACCCAGGGATGAACCCAGGTCTCCTGCATTCTAGATGGATTCTTTATCATCTCAGCCCCCTGGAAGCCCAGTGAAGGCCATTGGGAAATAGAACAAAGAAGCTCTACAGAGATGAGATGGAGTAGACATACTCTGATGCAACTCTAAAAAAATGGAGGAGACAAGGACCCACAGAGCCTTAAAGAACAAAACAGAATAGCTCTTTGACAGCATCCAGTACTCAAGTTAGCTGTGTTCTTTCTCATAATATCACCTTGTCCTTCTTTTCGGTCAACTTTCTTTACATGTGAACTTCCAAGAGTTCCGGGTCCTTGTAACCAAACAAGCAGTGACTTGAGTCAGCACTAATGACAAAGTCAAGAAAGGATAGGTTAGAGCAGTGGTGTTCAAAGGAGGCCCCATAGGCCATCTTTCCCACAATTACCTGAATTTTTGCTGAAGATGAGCCCCCAGAATCCTCCCTGGACCCACTGAACCCACACATCTAGAGAAAGATGTCGTGAATGTGAATTTTAGTGAGTACCCATAGGGAAATATCTTCCTGCACACATATGTATAGGAGGCCCTGGCCTTGACACAGTGACCCTGATCACAGACAGAACTGTTCGACTTAAGGAAGATAAAATGATATTGAAAAAGCAAAACACCACATACATATAGAGGAGCAACTTGGTTAGCATATTAAAAGAAGCCAGAAACATTTGGATGAAAAATTCCTGTAATTCCCTAACAGTGAATGGAAGCAGTGAAAGATAGTGGGCAACCAATAGTAGCTCCCCAGTAATTGGAGAATGGCATTGACAGGGAAGGTAGGTGGGATAGAAGGAACACAGATGTAATAGTATAGTTCTGAGGTCGAATCTGTGCCAATTCCAACCCTGCCTTTCCCTTAGCTGGAAAAGTGATATAAATTGTATGAGCCTTACTTTCATTACCTGCAGAGTGGGAACGATGGACCTAACCTAACTAGGATTTTGAGAACATAATCTGTGATTAGATACTTGTGCATCTCACAGTTGCTGGCTCATATTAGTAATCAGTGAAGAAGCATGAGCCATATTCTCAAAGAATTTTGAGATATAAATTTATAGATTTCTCTCAGTAAATATTCTCCAACAGTTCTTCAACTCTAAGCTCTTTTTGCCTCAGGAGAGTTTGTGACAGCTATTAAGATGGGATTATCTGTGAGATTCCTTCCTTCCTGGCTTTGTTTCCAAAGCTCAGGCCTTTAAGCAGATTATTTCATGTATCCTAGAGAGTGGGGAGAGAAAAAATGCCACAGAGGAAAAAAATGCAAGATAAATTTCAGGTGATTTTGGAAGAAACAAAGATCTTAGGCTTATGAAGTCCTGTGGGTCCTATCACTTTCTCCCTGGCAGTGCCCAGGGTGATGGTGAGACCACAGAAGGGAACAGATGTGCTTCCTATATTCAACAAGGACTTCTTATTCCTCCAGCATGGCAAAATTGCTGGGCCTAGAGGGATCAAACAATTTAACAGTAAGTTATCTTGGCAAGACTTTGAGAAGGGAACCCCAGGAGTGATTGAAGTCAAGCAGGATATAAAATTCAATGTTAAATCAGATTTACTTAGAGAAAATAAATGAACTCATCGTACATCCCTCTAACAGGAGACTGAGGTACACCTCCCCCATTCAATAACTTTGTCCTTTACAAACTCTGTGTGTGTGTTAGTCGTTCAGTCATGCCCAACTGTTTGCAACCCCACGGACTGCAGCCCACCAGTCTCCTCTGTCCATGGAGCTTTCTAGGCAAGGATACTGGATTGGCTTGCCATTTCCTTCTCCAGGGTATACTCTATGACAGGGGCATAATTCCTGACCTGGTTGTAGCTAGTGAAATAATTAAGAGAAATAAACAAGAGACTATATTAAATGAGCTTTGCAGACTTCCAAGGGCCACAGGAATGTTACCAGTCACTGGTGATTGTCTGACAGCTTGAAGGCAGGTAGATGTTGATGTTAGAATATGTCAGTTTAAGTGGATCAGGAGTCATCCAGATAAGCAACTCTATAAGAAAAGAGAATTATACCCCTGTGGCTCGGGTCAGGAAAGAGAGGTTGATTGAACAAGAGAGAAAACCAAAGAATCCATGTAGTTCCAGGATAATTATCTTGTTAAGTTCACACCATTTTTTAATTAGACAAACCTGCATCCAAATCCACTAGAGTAGAATATATCTCCATCAGGGACAAGAAACCCTGCCTGTTTGCTCACTTATGGATCCCAGGCGCCAACAGTTGTATCCAGCACACAGAGAGTTTGCAGAAAGCTCATGGTGACTGAATAAATACAATTTCAGCTCCCTTATCTTACTGCTCTTTGGCCTTGAGCACGTGATGAATGTTCCCCAAGGCCTTGTTAAAATAAAGATAATGGTAAATAACTCATGGCATCATTGGAAAAGTTTTAAATGAGATAAAGCAGCTATTGCAAAGATGGGCCAAAGAGACTTTGGGAGCTTCTACGTTTCTGTTTTTGCATGTTGGGCATTGGGATAAGATTTCACTGGAAGGAAAATTTTGACAACCAGTGAAGTAGTATAGAAACACATAGCACAATCTTGAGCATGGGACTCAGTACTGTTGTTTTTGTTGCTACTGGTGTTGCCATTGGTGAGGGAAGCAAAAAAGATGAGGGAGTGATGAGCAAATGGAAATTGCCTTGAATTAATTATAGCATCTTCCCTATGAAGAGTAGCAAACTTAACATCCACATAAAGCCTGAATACAGTATTGAAAGGAAACAACTAGTGAAAATTTCTCCCCCAAGGGCTTGTGCTGTGCTGGGTGTGCTCAGTGGTGTCTGACTCTTTGCGACCCAATGGACTATAGCTGGCCAGGCTTCTCTGTCCATGGGATTTCCCAGGCAAGAATACTGGAGTGGGTTGTCATTTCCTCCTCCAGGGGATCTTCCAGACCCAGGGACTGAACCCTCATCTCTTGAATCTCCTGCATTGGCATGTGGATTCTTTATCACTAATGCCCCCTGGGAAGTCCCCAAGGATTTGGTGTGTATGAAAAGAAAGAAACAAGTTAAGAGAAAGATACACTTTTTGCGACAACTCAAGAAATAGTGTCTATAATTGTGCCAAGAGAGAAATACGTATTTTCATAGTCTCAGTAATGATTTAAACAGTAACCTGGAAGAATAAATGACTTAGCTGAGTATTTAATTAGCAGTCGTGTGGCTAACTTTCTGGGTTGCAGTTACCCCAATATATCTTCACAATTGTTAATAGCTCCTGCCTTCCTCTCATCTCAGTGGGGGTTGATCATGTGCCATGAGGCATGCTGAGCACACATCATCATTAGCAGCTAGACTAATTTTTTTTTTCACGTTTCTGTTTTTGCATGTTGGGCATTGGGATAAGATTTCACTGGAAGGAAAATTTTGACAACCAGTGAAGTAGTATAGAAACACATAGCACAATCTTGAGCATGGGACTCAGTACTGTTGTTTTTGTTGCTACTGGTGTTGCCATTGGTGAGGGAAGCAAAAAAGATGAGGGAGTGATGAGCAAATGGAAATTGCCTTGAATTAATTATAGCATCTTCCCTATGAAGAGTAGCAAACTTAACATCCACATAAAGCCTGAATACAGTATTGAAAGGAAACAACTAGTGAAAATTTCTCCCCCAAGGGCTTGTGCTGTGCTGGGTGTGCTCAGTGGTGTCTGACTCTTTGCGACCCAATGGACTATAGCTGGCCAGGCTTCTCTGTCCATGGGATTTCCCAGGCAAGAATACTGGAGTGGGTTGTCATTTCCTCCTCCAGGGGATCTTCCAGACCCAGGGACTGAACCCTCATCTCTTGAATCTCCTGCATTGGCATGTGGATTCTTTATCACTAATGCCCCCTGGGAAGTCCCCAAGGATTTGGTGTGTATGAAAAGAAAGAAACAAGTTAAGAGAAAGATACACTTTTTGCGACAACTCAAGAAATAGTGTCTATAATTGTGCCAAGAGAGAAATACGTATTTTCATAGTCTCAGTAATGATTTAAACAGTAACCTGGAAGAATAAATGACTTAGCTGAGTATTTAATTAGCAGTCGTGTGGCTAACTTTCTGGGTTGCAGTTACCCCAATATATCTTCACAATTGTTAATAGCTCCTGCCTTCCTCTCATCTCAGTGGGGGTTGATCATGTGCCATGAGGCATGCTGAGCACACATCATCATTAGCAGCTAGACTAATTTTTTTTTTCTGATTTGACCAGGAAGTCGTTGAGGAGCTCATTTCCCTGGGCTCCAATTTATTTCATCTTCTAACCACAACACTCAGGCTCAGATCTTTTCTTGTGCCCTTTTTTGTAGAAACAACAGATAAGAACAAGATAAAGAGGAGACAGATGGTTTAAGTTCATGGGTAGTAGGTGCCTGAGAAACAAAAGCTCCAAAATTCTATTTTGGTACATACAGTCCATTTCTTTACAGTCATTTTGTATCTTGAGAAAATAAAACTTGGGAGAATAATCTTGACAAGCAATGGGAAAAGCTATATTGTGAAATATTCTGTGTGTGTGCGCGCGCACACGCTCCTGAACACACAAATGCTCAGCTGTGTCGGACTCCTTGCTACCCCTGAATAGGATACTGGAGTAGGTTGCCATTTCCTACTCCAGGGAATCTTTTCGACCCAGAGATTGAACCCAGGTCTCCTGAATTGGCAGGCATATTCTTTACCACTGAGCCGCCTGGGAAGCATTTTGAAATATTACAGGTAAGCATATTTTGAGAGGGGAGCTAGTAGGTTGTTTTTTTTTTAATATTTGACAGAGGAACATAACTTGGGCAGTGAAGGGGCAGGGGACCTAAAAGATTTTTGTTGTTGTTGCCAGGGGAATATAACTAAAAAATGTATACAGAAGGCCAAACTGAAACTTCACTGATATCTCTGTTCTGCCTCCTGTTGTAAACAGCTATATGGAATATATTTAGCTCCCACTATTTTAATTAGGATAGGAAAAGATGTTAAATACTTGAATTTTTTGAATATAAAATTTCTACTGGCAAAAATGAAAACATATAGAAAGAGTCTGATTCCTTACAATCAGGCAAAGAATTAACTTCACTCTATAGAAAGCTGAGTCACAGGTACATAGGAAAATTGGATAGAGACAATTCAAGCCCTTTTAAATAAATAGAAAGCTGACAAAAAATGAAGTGAGTAAATAAAAAGCAGACTGTTGGGAGGTAATGGAAAGATTTGTTATGCTGGAGAGAGCAGTATGTGTGTGAGTGAGGGTTGCCCAAACAAAGCAGGGTTTATTATTAGGCAAATATTGTCCTTACCAAACTGTGACTCACTCAGCATTGAGAGACTAAATGCTGGAGCCTCTCTTACCTTGCACTGGCCCATCTCCTGGCTTCTCTGTTTCCAAACTCAGGTTTGGCTGCTCACCTCTCAAAAGCTCAAGAGACAAGTGCTGGTAGGAATGGAAAGATTGCTTTATTCAGGAGGCCAGCAACCTGGGGAGATGGCAAACCGATTCTGAAGATTCTGCTCAACAAAGTTTTTAAAGGGAGAATCATTTGGGGAGGGGATCAGAGCCTTCATTTATCTTTGTCTCATGCAGACTATTTTCTAATTGGTTGGTGGTGAGGTAACAGGGAAGTACTCCAGGAATCTTGTGCTCATCCTTCACCTGGTGGGGGGAAGGGTGGTGGTTAGTTCCTGCAGAAGAACTCAGAGGTTTTGTCAAGTGTATTTCTTGAGGACCCTGCGCCTCCACTCCACTCCCATGCACTATTATTTCTTTACTGCTTCTCATTAGTTCTGCATTTCCTCCCTTTCCTGAGAAGCAACTCTTTAAATCTGCCCTTTGGAAATCAGGGAAGGTCAAGAAGGTTAAACGAAACTATTTTCTGCAAACAAGAAATAGGGGACACAGAAAGGATTTGTACCTGGAGGGTCCCACAGTATTCCACTCCATCTCGTCTCCATCCAGTGAGAAGCCAGAGGGTCAGTGAGCCTGGCATGTTCTCACAAGTGAGCCCCCAGAGACTGAGAGCCAAGCAGGGAAGAGCTGCCCGGGAACCCCTAAAGAAGAGTAGAAGATAGATCTGGATTTGTCTTCTTAAACACCATTGAATGCATTTGCCTGCCTGATATTTATTGAAATGTGTTTTGTCTGGCAGCTAAGAGGAAATATTTGTCTCCCTCAAAATCTAAAAGTATGCACAAAGTTATTTCAGTCTATCAAAATTGCATTTCTAACAATACCTGTACTTTTATGGCTTAAAAAGGTGCCATTTTTCAATACATTATTTTCATAAACTGCATTTGGTTTAAGGTTAAGTGAAATCTGTGATGCCATAATATGAGAGGCAAGGACATTAGTTTTCGAAATAACCACATTACTTGCAGGAATAGAGATAGCATTTAAAATTCTCACATTCCTAAAGTTTGCTTCTGTTTATCTACCCAGATCAAAATATATTGGCTTGTGAACTGGTGTTATGCTTCTAAAGAAAAGATTCTTATCTCATCAAGAAATTGGAGTCCCAGTGTTTTATAGGCACATACAGTATTAGGACTACATACATACAGTATTAACTAGCTTGGTGAATTAAAGGAGAAAAGATATCCATCTCTGTTCTATCCACAGAACACTTTGACATGAAAAATGTGTTTGTTGTTTGTGTTTCTTTTTTTCTCTACACCAGCCTGTCCTCTGATACCAGCAGCTGTGCTGTGCTTAGTTGCTCAGTCATGTACGACTCTTTGCGACCCCGTGAACTGTATGACCCAGGCTCATCTGTCCATGGGATTCTCCAGGCAAGAGTACTACAGTGGATTGCCATGTCTTCCTCCAGGGGATCGTCCCAACCCAGGGATTGAACCCAGGTCTCCCACATTGCAGGCAGATTGTTAACTGTCTGAGTCACCAGGGAAGCCACTGATACCAGCTAGGTGTCCCAAAATACAATTCAATTCTGATGTTATACGAGGAGTTAGCTTCAGATACTACAAGGCCTCCTGGGTTGGGAAGATTTCCTGGAGAAGGGAATGGCTACCCACCCCGATATTCTTGCCTGGAGAATTCTGTGGACAGAGGAGCCTGGCTGGCTACAGTCCATGGGATCGAAAAAAGAAGGACATGACTGAACACCTGACACTTTCACTTTCCTGCAGGTTAAGGGTTCCCTCCAGAAGGCTGGTACCCACCACACACAAACATCAGATGCCATCAGTCCAAGTTTCCCCCCTGATCAACAGGGGGGTTACCACAACCCCCTCCTTGGGTTTGAGAACTTGCTAGAATGGCTCACAAAACTCAGGAAAGCACTTTACTTACCATTATCCATTTATCATAAAGGATACAACTCAGGAACAGCTAAGTAGAAGAGATGCCAGAGTGAGGCACATGAGAAGGGGCACAGGGCTTCCTTGCCCTCTCCATGCCCTCCCCTCTCCCAGCACCTCAATATGTTCAGTTACTAGGAAGCCCTCAAACCTTGTCAGTTAGGGATTTTTATGGAGGAAAGTACTCCAGGAATCTTGTGCTCATCCTTCACCTGGTGGGGGGAAGGGTGGTGGTTAGTTCCTGCAGAAGAACTCAGAGGTTTTGTCAAGTGTATTTCTTGAGGACCCTGCGCCTCCACTCCACTCCCATGCACTATTATTTCTTTACTGCTTCTCATTAGTGTCTGCATTTCCTCCCTTTCCTGAGAAGCAACTCTTTGAATCTGCCCTTTGGAAATCAGGGAAGGTCAAGAAGGTTAAACGAAACTATTTTCTGCAAACAAGAAATAGGGGACACAGAAAGGATTTGTACCTGGAGGGTCCCACAGTATTCCACTCCATCTCGTCTCCATCCAGTGAGAAGCCAGAGGGTCAGTGAGCCTGGCATGTTCTCACAAGTGAGCCCCCAGAGACTGAGAGCCAAGCAGGGAAGAGCTGCCCGGGAACCCCTAAAGAAGAGTAGAAGATAGATCTGGATTTGTCTTCTTAAACACCATTGAATGCATTTGCCTGCCTGATATTTATTGAAATGTGTTTTGTCTGGCAGCTAAGAGGAAATATTTGTCTCCCTCAAAATCTAAAAGTATGCACAAAGTTATTTCAGTCTATCAAAATTGCATTTCTAACAATACCTGTACTTTTATGGCTTAAAAAGGTGCCATTTTTCAATACATTATTTTCATAAACTGCATTTGGTTTAAGGTTAAGTGAAATCTGTGATGCCATAATATGAGAGGCAAGGACATTAGTTTTCGAAATAACCACATTACTTGCAGGAATAGAGATAGCATTTAAAATTCTCACATTCCTAAAGTTTGCTTCTGTTTATCTACCCAGATCAAAATATATTGGCTTGTGAACTGGTGTTATGCTTCTAAAGAAAAGATTCTTATCTCATCAAGAAATTGGAGTCCCAGTGTTTTATAGGCACATACAGTATTAGGACTACATACATACAGTATTAACTAGCTTGGTGAATTAAAGGAGAAAAGATATCCATCTCTGTTCTATCCACAGAACACTTTGACATGAAAAATGTGTTTGTTGTTTGTGTTTCTTTTTTTCTCTACACCAGCCTGTCCTCTGATACCAGCAGCTGTGCTGTGCTTAGTTGCTCAGTCATGTACGACTCTTTGCGACCCCGTGAACTGTATGACCCAGGCTCATCTGTCCATGGGATTCTCCAGGCAAGAGTACTACAGTGGATTGCCATGTCTTCCTCCAGGGGATCGTCCCAACCCAGGGATTGAACCCAGGTCTCCCACATTGCAGGCAGATTGTTAACTGTCTGAGTCACCAGGGAAGCCACTGATACCAGCTAGGTGTCCCAAAATACAATTCAATTCTGATGTTATACGAGGAGTTAGCTTCAGATACTACAAGGCCTCCTGGGTTGGGAAGATTTCCTGGAGAAGGGAATGGCTACCCACCCCGATATTCTTGCCTGGAGAATTCTGTGGACAGAGGAGCCTGGCTGGCTACAGTCCATGGGATCGAAAAAAGAAGGACATGACTGAACACCTGACACTTTCACTTTCCTGCAGGTTAAGGGTTCCCTCCAGAAGGCTGGTACCCACCACACACAAACATCAGATGCCATCAGTCCAAGTTTCCCCCCTGATCAACAGGGGGGTTACCACAACCCCCTCCTTGGGTTTGAGAACTTGCTAGAATGGCTCACAAAACTCAGGAAAGCACTTTACTTACCATTATCCATTTATCATAAAGGATACAACTCAGGAACAGCTAAGTAGAAGAGATGCCAGAGTGAGGCACATGAGAAGGGGCACAGGGCTTCCTTGCCCTCTCCATGCCCTCCCCTCTCCCAGCACCTCAATATGTTCAGTTACTAGGAAGCCCTCAAACCTTGTCAGTTAGGGATTTTTATGGAGGGTTGGTAGCGCTAGGGATAAAGAACCTGCCTGCCAGTGCAGGAGACATGAGATGTGTGTTCGATCCCTGGGTTGGGACGATCCCTTGGGGGAGAAAATGGCAACCCACTCCAGTTTGCCTAGGAAACCCCATGAACAGAGGAGCCTGGCAGCCTACAGTCAACAGAGTTGCAAAGAGTCAGACACAACCAAAGCAACTTAGCACTTTATTGGAAGGAAGGAAGGACTGAATCATTTATCATTAGTTAAATTAACAGAGAAGACTGGCAACCCACTCCTGTTCTTGCCTGGAAAATCCTATGGATGGAGGAGCCTGGTAGGCTGCAATCCATGGGGTCGCTAAGAGTCGGACACAACTGAGCGACTTCACTTTCATGCATTGGAGAAGGAAATGGCAACTCACTCCAGTGTTCCTGCCCGGAGAATCCCAGGGATGGGGGAGCCTGGTGGGCTGCCATCTATGGGTTTGCACAGAGTCCGACAAGACTGAAGTGACTTAGCAGCAGCAGCAGCAGCAACCAAATTAAATTAACCTTCAGCCTTCTGTCAGGAGGTGGGCCTCAAAGTTCCAACCCTGTAATTGCAAGGTTGATGACTCTGGCAACCAATTTCCATCCTGAAGGTAACCAGGAAGTCAGTCACCAGATATCTCGTTGGCATACAATGACACTTAACACTTCTGACATCCTAAGGATTTGGAGGGAAGTGTGTGTCAGGAAACTCCAGCAGACACCAGATACATATTTCTGCTGTATCTCTGTGATAGGAAGGAGGGAGCCATTTGTAAACTGCATGTGTTATGTTATTTACAAATTAAACAGTATTGGGTGCTTGATGTGTACAAGCTGTGTACTGAGTGGCAGATCTATGGTGATGGCTAAGACAAATCTGCCTCCTGTGCTTGATTCTACTTTAGCAACCTCCCTTCCTGCTATCTACTGTGCCAAGGAATGCAGTTGCTACCCCGGGGGGGACACTCTCTCTAGCAAAAACCAAGGCAGGGTCATCCTCTACTGATGAAGGGAGTGCCCTGTACCTCTCAGGTGATGAATCAGTGTTGAGAGCCACAATTCAGCCTTAATTACCTTTTTCTTTGGAGTAGCTTTGCCTTTTATTTTTGCTGGCTCTGAACTCATAGTGAAGCTGCCACATGAAAATGTCTGTGTTTCTTCAGGTCTGGAAAATTCTCAGGACATTTCCTCTTTAATCGTTGCCTTTAATTGTTGGACTTTTCCTTCTGGCACTCTGGTTGGAACATTTCATTTTATTCTGTGT
Source organism: Madoqua kirkii (assembly GCA_006408675.1). Taxonomy (NCBI): domain Eukaryota; kingdom Metazoa; phylum Chordata; class Mammalia; order Artiodactyla; family Bovidae; genus Madoqua; species Madoqua kirkii. The sequence goes on from SJYC01054304.1 coordinate 23,856, forward strand.
TTCTTAACTTGCCTTTCATAATCTCTGTTTCTTTATTCATGGTCTGGAATTATCCATTCTTCTATCCCTTCTAGTCTTCAGCTCAGTTCTAGGACTGATTTTTTCTTAGCACTGTATTCTTTGGGGGTTGGAATTCTACTTGATATTTTTCAGATGTGCCCCATCTTTTTTCTTTGTCTCCTCTTCTCATATCATAAATTTAGTCTCTTCTTTAGTAAATTTGAACATTTTAAATATACTTATTTTAAGATCAATTTTAGACAAGTGTGTTATAGCTAGTCTCCTGCCGTCCAGTATTTTGAACAAAATTTTATAGCATATAATTAACTTATTACTTATATAATAAAAGT